>BMAV01003734.1:0-26298 GCA_019973955.1 Trichonephila inaurata madagascariensis | reverse complement strand
AATATCAAATAAAAGAAAATGTGACTTTTGACCGAAAATGACGTTTTCAACGTAGTCGGATACCTTAAAGGCAGGATTTGGATCGAATTTAAAAAGAAAAAAAATGTTACAAAAAAATTAATACACTGCTGGCTACCGTAAATGCCACACCCTGAAGGAAGCATACAAATAACATGAAATTTACAACATGCATTAGCAAAGGTGAGATATGTAAATGATTAGAATTTCAGCGCACACATTACGCGCGCCTGTGGCATCACCTCAAAGCGCTATTTAAGGCTTGGAGATTTCGACGATTTCAAGTTCGGCAATTGTGTTTTTCTTCTGATTTTTTCAAAAAACGATCAGTTAGGCCTCGTAGAAAACAGCGATCAACTTTTGATCAAGTATCCGAGTTCGACAGAGGAAGTATATGGCCTCCCGAGATTGTGGGATTATTTTTCAGGGAAATGTATCGTGTGACCAAACCAAACAACTGTAATGCGGATATGTGACCGTTGGACGCAGGAGGGTACGACGGACCGACGTGGTCGATCGCATCCACCTCAGTGCACCACTTCAAATGAGGACAGGAAAATTGCGCGTATGTCAGTGACGGAGAGCTGTCATATCACGAACCATAGCACAACACATTGAGTCTGTAACGCATCATTCGGTGTCTGCGCGTACCATTCGACGCCGTTTACAGCAGAGTACGCCAGATGTTCATTGCTTGGTCTACCTTGACGCAAAACCACAGACGTCTCCACCGCCAATGGTGCGATGAAAGAAGGATGTGGGCGGCAGAATGGAATGGAGTTGTTTTTACTGACGAGTCACGCATCTGTCTACAACACCACAATGGTCGGATTCGAGTCTGGTGACACCGAGAGAGGCTGAACAGCTGCGTTATGAAACGCCACACTGGTCCTGACCAGGTATATGGTATGGGGTAGTATTGATATCACCTCGCACTCCTCTAGTACGCATTGCCGGTCATTTACACAGCCAGCTCTACATCTACGAGGTGTTGGAGCCAGTTGTCCTTCCTTACCTTCAGGGCTTGGTCACAGCTATATTTCAACAGGATAATGCACGATCACACGTGGAACGCATTGTCCAAAGGTTCTTCGTCAATCACCAGATTGAATTGCTTCCCTGGCCGGCTCACTCTCCGGATCTATCACCGATAAAAAACATGTGATCCATGGTTGCTCAACGACGACCCAGATTACAAGCCCAGCTGCCACACTAGATTGAACGTGTGGAAGGCTTGGTCTCTGTACCCCAAGAACATATCCAAAGTCTCTTTGAATCAATGCCAAGGCGTGTGGCAGCGGTGATCTCCAACAATGGTGGCTACTCTTGCTACTGATTCTGGCAGGAACCACATTTCACAGGAGTCTATAAATTTAATCATTTGATACTTGGTCAAAACATGTTATCTACAAAATACATTTTGTGCTATCTCTTGTTTTTCTTGGTGTTGCCCTTACGGTGGCCAGCAGTGTATATTTTGTGAAATATTATTGGCTGCGAATTTGAGATATTTCATTTAACGTATTTTATTTCTTTATTTTTTCACTCTGTATGTTTAATATCAGTTTTCTTTTATGTTGAAACGTGAAAGGTCTGAGAAGGGAGTATATGTTAAATCATGGAATTAGATATGTTCGCTCATCTTTCACTAGTAACTTTCTCCCCATCCAGAAGTTGGGGTCACAACGAACATTCCTTTCACCCATACGATGTTTGATTTTAGCAAATCCAAAAGGGGACAGGGATAATAAGAGTTCTTGGTAAAGAGAGCTACAGGAGATGTTTTATTTTAGTCTTCAGGGTAGTTACTAAAGTTGATATAAACGCTATTGATCCCCAACACAACAGTAGAATCTTTTTCGAAGGAATTCGCTTGTCGGGAAAAGGGCAATTTTTCTCTTGCATTTTACTCGGTTTGAAATAATAATGGGAATTTTGCTAATTTCGAATTATTTTTGTATTTTTTTAAGACATATATATATATATATATATATATATATATATGTGTGTGTGTGTGTTTGTGTGTGTGTGTGGTATTGTTATGCTGCCTTTCTTCTCAAGAATTATTCAAGTTGTATAGGTGTGTATCCATGTGAACAATTTATCTTTTTTAATTATAAGTTTTTGCTTTAGAGAGAGGGGCGGCCATTTTCGTTTTTGTACGGGGTGGCAAAACTTCTAGAGCCGGCCCATCCAGTACATGGCATTCCACACTTTTTTAAACTTATACTTCCCGGTGACTCTGGTTTGGAAACCATTTTTTTTGTACAATCTTTGAAGGTCTTTTTCTCTCGCAGTCTTTCAGATGGATATCTACAAGCTCTAGGACTATGCAATGATAAATATTTTTGTACTTTTCTGAAGAAAAGAATGTATTTATACACACTCACTACGAAGATAAATCGGTATCATTCATCAGAAATATTTGAAGGTCACTTTCTAATCTTTTATAGCTTAACCCGTCCTGTAATCATCTGTCTTGTAAAAGCTGCGAGTACATTAACCCAGCGCTTCTCAAACTGTGGGGCGCGAGCATATTGAAAAGTCGAAAACAAAAGATTATTTCAAAAAATTATTTTGAAAGTAAAACATACAAATACATTCTGTCATAATGAAAAAAAATATATTCACACTGATATAATACACTTATAACTGTATAAGTACTGCACAAAAAACTTTATAATTATTTTAACAAAACTAAATTAAGAACAAGTTTAAGGGGGTCACTTCACGAAAATCGAATTAAAAATCGATTTTTCAATTTTGATTGAAAAATAAAATACCATTTTTTTTCCTAATAATTAAATTTTTTGTAAAACTGAATTAAATTTTTTAAATTTTTTAAAAAAAAGTTGTTTACATTTGTCAAACCCTCAAACAGCTGATCCACGCCCTTTCAAATCAAAAAAAAAGAAAATGCTACTTTTCACCCTTTAAAAATTAAAATTGATTAAAAGAATTTTTTTGATGATTACGGGAAAAAGAAGGGAAGGGAATAGTTGAGCTGTTTATTTTGTGTGCAATGCTTTTTTACGCGGTTAAATATAACGAATTTTGCTATTGGCAGAATCGGTTTTTTATCAAAATGATTTTATAAATACCCCTCAGTTTAAAAATAAAAATAAAAGAAAGTTTGAAAATGGGAAAAACCGAAATTTTGAGGAAAAAATTTAAAACCCCAAATTGAAACACAAATAATTAATTTTGAAAGAAAAACCAGTTTTTAAAAAGGTATTTTTTTTAAATTTCATTTGAATTTTTTTTGGGAAATGACTGACAATTGTTTTTTTGTGTTTTAAACAACTTTAAATTACATAAAAAAAATTAAAAACTAGTACACATAAATTTTGTCCAAACGGGGTTTGGCTACAAAATTGAAATATTTTTATTTTGTGGTGTTTTAAAACTTTTCCCTAATACAAGTTTACTAAACAGAGTTAATAAAAAAAAGATACACAATTCAGAAGGAACACAGGTTTTTTTATATGTTAGAGGTATATTAAAAAAAGAGTTGAAAATTTTTTGCAGAGTTAGAACTGTCCCCTCCCCCCAAAGTTTTTTTGGAGCCCAGCAAAAAAATAACCAACAAGAAAGTAGCCAAAGGTCTGTGACTTTCACGTCCCGAAACAATAATGCAGTAATAAATAAAAGAGGTCCAAATGTACCGGGGGAAAGGGAGGGTCCCTGCCAATTTCTTAAATGGTTTGTTATGGGATGGGAACCCCAAAATTTTGTTGATGCTAAAATATTATCGAGGAAATGCTCATGTAATTTTAACAAAGTACTTGCAATGAGTGTTCTGAAATGACGTTGGAAATTAGGGGAAGGGAAGTTGAAGGGCATTTTGATTTCCCATCCCCAAAGGCATTGCACAATTTACGATTTAAAATATTTGAACTTTTTGGAACTCTAAAACATGAAAAGGTTTTAGAATCTAAACTTTAAGAGTTTAACATTAAAAAAATTAGAATTGTTGGTCATGTTGTGATAAAAGGTTGGGGACAAATGGGGTATTAAAATTAAAACCAAAGGCGAGGAAAAAAAAATCCTAGGATGGCAATAGATTGAAGATGCAGAAATAAATAAAAGAAAGATACTATTTTTTCGCTATTCAAAACAACTCAGTAAACTTGTCACCCATAAGGAAGCTATTAAGGCTATATTTTTTTAAAAATTTCCCCCCAGATTTAATCAGAACGGTTTAGCCCCATGGGGTGACTTGTGGTGGATATAACACATATAACATAAACACAATTTACCTATTGCAGTTGGAATTGCATAAAAAAGTATTTAAGGTCTCTAGTTTTTATTTTATCTAGATGCTTGTTTGAAAAAAACTAAAAATTTTAGTGAAAGGTAAATAAAATATTTTCTAAAATTCCAAAAAGTATATGGGGAATTTTAAAAAACGGGGTACATGGGTGTCTTTATAAATCAAAGTAATATTTAAAAGTTTGATGTATTAAACACTTTCAACCCTGGATTTTAGAATGTCGAGCGTTGCAAAAAAGGGATCATGGTGCATTAAGAAAGAAATAAGGTTTACAAAACCAAAAGGCTGAATTTAAAAAAAAAAAAAAAATGTAGAAAGAAGATAATCTTGAGAGAACCAGAAATTTCGTTATAGTTCTGGTATGCATTAGTTAATATAATTTTTTATTTTAAATCTCTTTTCAAAACTGTAAATTTAAAAAAAAAGGAAATTTTTAAAAAAACACTTATTTTATACCTTGAAACTTTTTAAAGTGTTAACACTTACAAATAAATATTTTAATGAGAGATTTTAAAAAAATTTTATTAAATATTATTTATGGATTAAAATGTAAAAATTTTCTCCTTTTAAAAAAATTTTGACGTGTTACCCACATATGAATTTTAAAAAAAAAAACTAATAAAATTTTGAAAAAAGCTCTATTTAAAATTTAAAAAAAAATACAATAATGACAAAAAAATTATGACTGTAAACCCCAATTTTTAAAAAAGTTCAAAATTGGTCATTTTTTCCCTTACGGGGATAGGAAAATGCTGCAATGACCCCTTTATTAGGACGCAGGTGGTCATATATAAAATTGCAAAAAACAAATTATCTGGATTATTTTATCAAATTTAAATAAAAAAAGTCAAATTTCATTTTTCAATCCCCATGGGTTTTTTGGGGGGGAAAAAAAATTTATGGAAATTTGTGTGAAAAATAAATTTTTCAAAAAATGAATATTTAACCCGCCCGGGGGAGGCAATTTAAAAACACCCCCGGGCCGAGCGGGGGAAAACGAAACGCCGGTGGCAAGAGATTAAAATCGTACTGAACTTTAGCGTCGTATCGTATTATCGAATTCAATAAACGTTACGGGGGGGGGCGATTTTTTTGGGGGTTGAATATTGGGGCTCGTATTGAAAAATTTAAACCACTCATTCCCGTAAGGGATAAACCCCGTCACCTCGGGGGGGGTCCTGGGGTCCGGGCCCCCAAAGCCCTTTTATTTTTTTTATTGATTATAATTTAAGTTTTATCGTAAAATTTAACTGATTTTTTTGATTAATTTTATTTTTAATGCTATTATTTATTCAATAAAGTTTTACTGTGGGTTTCCAAAAAAACAAAATCAAAAGGAGCATGATACAAAATTGGGAACTTTCAGAACCCCCCTTTAAAAATTCCCTTGGCCACGGAAAACAAAAATTCTTAACATTTTGGAACATTTAGAAAAACCGCACCCCCTTCGAGATGTGTTCGAAAACCCCGTGGGGGGGAAATTTTTTGAGAAAAAACTTTTTTAAAAAATCTTTTTTGAGAACGGTTAGGGTTCTTCGACAATCATTCCCAAATTTTTTACGTCAGTGTCGACGAGGTTTGGGGGAAATTGACCCCATTTAGAAAGAAGAAAGAGGAAAATTGATCAAAATTGTCAAAATGTTGTTTTTTAAAAAATCAAATTGAAATTTGAAAAAAAATTTCAATCCAAAAGGGAGGGGGGGAATTAAGTAGTTTATAGATTAAAAAAATTCCCCCTTTTTTTAACTATTGGGCTAAAAGTTTAATTTCAGTAGAAAATTTTTTCTGAAAAGAGATTTCAAGGAACGGGGAGTGGAAATTGAATCGAGCTAGATAAAAATTACAGTTTTTTAAAAGTCAGATTTTTCCCCGGGGTTCAAACAAGCCCTTATGGAAAATTTTCTGAAACATGCTTTAGAATCGATTCCCAAAAAAGGGGTTTGGGGGGGGGGGTTACGAAGGGCTAAATCAAGGGTTTCCAAACCGCCGTGCGGCCCACATGTGACCCCCCCCCGTAAAAATTGCGGCCCCCCGACTTTTTAAAAAAAAATTTTAAAAATCAGGTTTTAAAGTTTTTTTATTTTGAAATTTTTTTAAGGGGAAATTTATATATATATATATATATATATATATATATATATATATATATATATATATATATATATATATATATATATATATTTTTTAAATATCAAATTATTTCCGTTAACTTTCCTGTTTTAAAATAAATTCTTTTGTAATAGAAACGTCCTTTTGATCAAAAAGGTTTATTTTTATCAAACAGAGTTTTTATCAATAATAATTTACGCAAAAAAGGGAAAAACATGATCGAAATTTTTAATTCTATTAACTCATCAAGCTCCATGTTTTTTTAAATTTGACTTAAAAATTTTCATTATTTAAAAATATTTTAATTTTTAATTGGGGAAAACTTTTAAAATAAAAATCATTTTTTTATTTAAAGATTCTAAATTTAAATCGATTTTAAATTTAGAAATAAATGTTTTAACTGTTGTAAATTTTATGCAAGCGAACAATCATTGGTTTTTCCTTTTTAAATTTAAAATAAAAAAATTTTTTAAATTTTTTATCGTCATCTTGATTTTAAAGCTTTAAAATTTCTGGCCGGTGGAAAGGGGAAAACAACTGTAAAACAGATTTGTTAGCCATGAACTATGCTACATTGTACCAATTTTGTCAAAAAGTAAAAGCATTGAATAAAATATAAAAATTTAAAAAAAAAAAATATCTTTTGGAATTTTCCCCTTTTGTTTTTGTATTTTTCTTTTCCCTGAAAACTGAAAGTTGGTAAATGCATAACACACAATCATATATGGTCCATATACAAAATTCCCAAAAAGCTTTTTTTTGGCTGTCTTGGGTTTAAAGAAAAAAGGGGGCCGAATAGGTAATTTTTTCAAATATAAAACAAATTAAAAAACAATATTTCATCCTGGCTTCCTATTCCCTTTAAAAAAATAATTTTTTATTACTTTTACTTTTTTGACCGAGTTGAGCCATTTTTTTTTGCATAAAATGTGTTTCGCTTTTTCCAAACCGTAAGTTAAATAAGTTGTCCTTTCACTTGTTAAAATAAAAAAAAATAATATTTAGGGAATTTTTTTAAATTTTAAAACGCTATATTTTTCGGTGTATGTTTTTTAAAATTTTAGGGAGGCTTTTTTATCAAAAAATTGTCAGGTTTGTTCAGGCCCCCTTTTTTCCCAAAAACCTTTAACCTATTTGTTTATGTATGGAAAAACCAGAAATCATAATAAATTTTCTTATATTGATATCTTGCATAAAATAATCTTATAAGTTCCATGTATAAAGACAGGATACCCCAGTAAAATGTATACTTTTTAAATGTTTATAACGACCACACTTTTTGTCCTTTGGATGTGACGTCTAAAAAATAGTGGCTGATGTCAGACTAACTTTTGAACATTCATTCTTGAGTGTTACTGGAAGTCAGAACATGAGTGAAACATAAAGACAGTCCAAAAAAAAGGGGTTTAGTAAAAGAAAAGATCTAAAATTTCTCTTTGGGTATAAGTTTGAAAATAAAGGAATTTTTAGTGTCCAAAAGAATGACCGGAAAAAGATACCCCACCAGCCCCATGAGACAGGGAATCACCAAAAGGTTTCAAAATGTCTAGAAATTTTTTCCGCAAATCCTTAGACTAGAGTTCCAAAATTGACAGACAGTTCATCGTATTCGGGAAAGGGGTCCAATGGAAAAGTTTTATTTTAAATTAGTTAACTGCAGCATCTGCTCAGAGACTGATACTTTCCCACAATCCGCCAAATTTGATGTACGGGGTAAGAGATTCCCAGATGGGACTTTTTTACTCTTCCCTCATGCCTGGGGCAAAAAATGTTTGATTCCCAAAAGGCTTTAATGTCAAACCTTTTCCCTTTTCAAAAGACGATTTTTTGTATCAACGATCTACAGAAAGGACACCCTGAACAGTTTCTATTGATTCCATTCTTTCGCATTTGGATGAAAAAATGTTGACCTGTTGTGTAAAGAAAAAACCCGGAGGGTCCCTTTCAGTGTAAAAGGGAAAAAGAGTTCATTATAACCATCCGTATTTAGAGGTGGTGTTTGGGGTTCATCCCATCCGCCGGTTAAAGTCTCAAAGAACCTAGGGAAATTTGGGGACGAAGACGAGGGAGGAACAGATCCGCACGCTCCCCAAACGAGATGATTTGACGGGAAAGAGCCCCGAAAGGGGGTTTAAAGGTCGGTCGAAAGTTGCGGAATCTTCTTCGATCTTCATCATCTAGAAATTTTTTCCCTACTTTTTGAACCCCCGCGATAGAGGGGGGGGCACCCGCACCCAAAGAGCAAGGAAAGGAACGCGATGACCTCTTAAAGACGGAATTGTGGGACAGCCTCTCAGTGATCTTGGGGAAAAACCCGTGAAAGGGGTTAAGCTGAACCTAAGAGAAATCTTTTATAGATCTAAATCATTGTTCCCCGGGTTTTTAAATTTTTTTTCAGCGAAAGCCCGGGTTAAATTAATAATACATTTTTTTTTTTTCATAATTAAAATTAAAGCCTTTGGAAATAACTGCGTTCCCTTTTTACTACCAAGTAATTAATAATTTTGGGCTAAGAACTACCTACATTTTAAAAAGATGATAAGACCGATTAAAGGGGGATAAATGTTACCCAAATATCAATTGAAATTATTAGGAACCTTTTGGATTGCATCAATTTTTGTTAATGTTATAGTTATTTGGATACTCTGTATAATCAATTTTTTTAGGGGTTTGATAGGTGGCAAGAGTTTTAAATAAAAGTAATATAAAAAAATTTATTAAATAATTTCTACTTAGGTTAACCCAAAATGAAATTTATTTTAGTTACTTTTATAAAACAATTTTAAAAACATGTAAGTCGGACCCCTTTTATAACGAAGTCAAAATCCGAAAAAAATTCAATATGGAAAATCGTTGTATAGATGTTCATCATTCAATTTTTTTTATAAACCACATAAAACAAATTTTAAATTTTAAAATATCAAAATAAAAAGAAAATGTGACTTTTGACTGAAAAATGATGCTTTTCAATGCGCTTCCGTGATACCTTAAAGGCAGGATTTGATTGAATTTAAAAGAAAAAAATGTTACAAAAAATTCAATACACTGCTGGCTACCGTAAATGCTACACCTGGCTGAAAGGTACAAATAATACGAAATTTATACATACAAAAGTATATATAAAAATGATTGAATTTCTGAAGCGCATTACATTACGCGCCTGTGGTGTCACCTCAAAGCGCTATTTAAGGTTTGAGATTTCTGGATGATTTCCTAAGTTCGGTAAATTGTGTTTTTCTTCTGATTTTTTCAAAAAACGATCAGTTAGGGCCTCGTAGAAAACAGCGATCAACTTTTTGATCAAGCATCCGGAGTTCGATAGAGGAAGCGCATATGGCCTACCGAGATTGTGGGACATCTTCAGGAAATCGTAGTCAAGCGACCAAACCAAACAACTGTAATGCGGATATGTGACCGTTGACGCAGGAGGGTGCAGTACGACGGACCGACGCGGTCATCAGGATCGGTAATCCATACCCTGGTGCGCACCAATTTCCAAATGAGGACAGGAAAAATTGCGTATACAGTGACGGAGAGCCGTCACATCACGAACCATAGCACAACACATTGAGTCTGTAACGCATCATTCCGGTGTCTGCGCGCACACCTGACGCCGTTTACAGCAGAGTACGCCAGATGTCTATTGCTTGCCCAATTCTTGACGCAAAATCATTAGACGTCTCCACCGCCAATGGTGCGATGGTGCTAGGCTGATGTGGGCGGCAGAATGGAATGGAGTTGTTTTACTGACGAGTCGTACGCATCTGTCTACAACACCACAATGGTCGGATTCGAGTCTGTGACACTGCAGAGAGAGACGCTGAACAGCTGCGTTATGCAATCGCGCCACACCAGTCCTGCACCAGTACTATGGTGAAGGTAGTATTGATATCACTCGCACTCCTCTAGGCAATGCATTGCTTGGTCATTTACACAGCCAGCTCTACATCTACGAGGTAAGTTGAGCCAGTTGTCCTTCCTTACCTCTACAGGGCTTCGGTCACAGCTTATTTCAACAGGATAATGCACGATCACACGTGGAACGCATTGTCCAAAGGTTCTTCTGTCAATCATCAGATTGAATTGTTCTGGCCGGCTCAATTCCGGATCTTATCACTGATAAAAACATGTGGATCCATGCTGCTCAACGATCGACTCCAGATTGCTGGAAGGCCCCAGCTGCCACACTAGATTAGTAACGTGGAAGGTTTGGTCTGCTGTACTCCCAAGAACATATCCAAAGTCTCTTTGAATCAATGCTACAAGCGTGTGGCAGCGGTGATCTCCCAACAATGGTGGCTACTCTTTTGCTACTGACTGCAGAAAACTACATTTCACAGGAGTCTATAAATTTAATCATTTGATACTTGGTCAAAATATGCTATCTATAAAATACATTTTGTGCTATCTCTTGTTTTTCTTGGTGTTGCTCCTTTACGTACTACAGCAGTGTATATTTTGTGAAATATTATTACGGGTGAATTTGAGATATTTCCATTTAACGTATTTTACTTTTATTTTTTCACTTTATGTTTAATATCAGTTTTCTTTATGTTGAAACGTGAAGCTATTCAGAGGAAGGAGTATGTTAAATCATGGAATTAGATATGTCGCCTATCTTCACCAGTAACTTTCTCCCAGGTGTTGGGGTCACAAATGAACATTCCTTTCACCCTATATAGCCGATGTTTGATTTTAGCAAATCCAAAAGGGACAGGGATAAGAGCTCCTGGTAAAGAAGAGAGCCACAGGAGATGTTTTATTTTATCTTCAGGGTAGTTACTAGTTGATATAAACGCCATTGATCCCCAACACAACAGTAGAATCTTTTCGGCTGAATTCGCTTGTCGAAATGGCAATTTTTTCTCTTGCATTTTATCAGGTTTGAAATAATAATGTACTATGTAATTGAATTATTATTTTACTTTTTAAGATATATATATATATATATATATATATATATATATGTGCGTGTGTGTGTGTGTGTGTGTGTGTGTGTGTGTAGTACTGTTATGCTGCCTTTCTCAAGAATTATTCCGGGTTGTATAGGTGCGTATCCATGTGAACAATTTATCTCTTTTTAATTAATAAGTTTTGTTTTAGAGAGAGGGCGGCTGGCTCGTTTTGTACGGGGTGGCAAAACTTCTAGAGCTAGCCCATCCAGTATATGGCATTCCACACTTTTTTTAAACTTATACTTCCCAGACTCTGGTTTGGAAACCATTTTGTACAATCTTTGAATAGTCTTTTTTCTCTCTTTGCAGCTTTCAGATGGATATCTACAAGCCTCTAGGACTATGCAATGATAAATATTTTGTACTTTTTTCTGGAAGAAAAGAATGTATTTATACACAATTACCATGAAGATAAATCGGTATCATCAGAAACACATTTTAAAGGTCACTTTCTAATTCCTTTTAGCTTTAACCTGTCCCAATTCATCTATATCTCTTGTAAAAGCTAAGTGAGTACATTAACCCAGCGCTTCTCAAACTGTGGGCGAGCATATTGAAAAGTCGAAAACAAAAGATTATTTCAAAAATTATTTTGAAAAGTGTTACAAAATACATTCAGGTCATAAATGAAAAAAAAATATATTCTATACTCCGATATAATACACTTATAACTGTATAAGTAATTTTTCGCACAAAAACTTTATAATTATTTTTTAACAAAACTAAATTAAGAACAAGTTTAAGGGGCTACTTTCCTACGAAAATCGAATTAAAAATCGATTTTTCTGACCTTTGATTGAAAAACAAAATACCATAATTTCCTTTTCCTAATAATTAATGTCTTTAGTGTCGAGAGCTGAATTTAGAAGTATTTTTAATATTTTTAAAAAGTTGTTTACATTTGTCAAACTCCTCAAACAGCTTGATCATTACGCCCTTTCTAAATCAAACAAAGACACATGCTACTTTTCTGTAGCCTTACCGCTAAAATTGATTAAAAGTATTCATTTTGATTGTATATATTTATTCAGGAAGAAGGGAAGGAATAGTTGTAGCTGTTTCTTATTTTGTGGTAGCCATATTGCTTCTTTTACGCGGTTAAATATAACGAATTTTTTGCTATTAGGCAGAATCGGTTTTTTATCAAAAATGATTTTATAAAATATGCCCTCAGTTTTAATACTAAAACACTAAAATGAAAGCTAGTGAAAATAGAAACTGAAACTTTGAGGAACAATGTATACAATAGCCGACAATTCGTACCACAAATAATTAATTTTAGAAAGTAAAACCAGTGTTACAAAAGAGTATGTTTCTTTCTTTTTAAATCTATTTGAATGTTTTTGTGGAAATGACTGACATTGTAATTGCTTTTCTGTGGCTTAAACAATAACATTATCATACATAAATAAAATGTAAAAACTAGGGTGACACTCATGACAATCTTTGCTGCCAAACTAGGCCTGGCTACAAAATTGTTAATATGTTGTGGATTTTTGTGGTGTTATTAAAACATTTCCTAATACTAAGCTTTCTTACTAAAGCAGAAGTTAATCAAAAAAGATACACAATTACAATGAAGCGAACACTAGGCTTCTTTATATGTTATGAGGTATATTAAAAAGAAGTAGGCTATGAAAATATTTTGCAGAGTTAGAACTGTCACCTTACCCAAAGTACTTTTGCGAGTCCATGCATAAACAAATAACCAAACAGCAGGAAAGTAGCCAAAGCGTCTGTGACGTCTACTTGCTGCTGAAACAATAATGCAGTAATAAATACAGAAGGTCCAAAATGTACCCGGTATCGAGGGATGTTTGCACCTACGCGCAAATTTACATCATAAATGGCTGTTTATGAGAAAGAAGTGGGAATACCCAAAATCTTCGTTGATGCTAAAATATTGGTATCGAGGAAATGCTCATGTAATTTTAAATCTAAAAGCTACTTCTCGCAATGAGTGTTCTGAAATGACGTTGGAAGCCATTACGGAATGAAGTTGAAGGTGCACTTCGCATTTCTTCCATCGCCCAAAGGCATTGCACAATTTACGATTTATAATAATACTGAACTTATATGGAAACTCTAAAACATGCAGTTTTAGAATCTAAACTTATATAGAGATAACATTAAAAATTAGGAAATGTTGGTCATGTTGTGATAAAAGGTTGGGGATTGGCTGAAATCAGGTAATAAAATTAAAACCAAAGAGCGAGGACAAAAATCCTAGGGATTAAGTGCACATAGATTGATAGATGCAGAAATAGATAGTCACAGTAAGATACTAGTTTTTTCGCTATTCAAAACAACTCAGTAAACTTGTTTCCTCAGCTATAAGGTAAAGCTATTAAGGCTATATATTTTTGATAAAATCTCCCAGATTTGAATCTACGATACGGTTTATGCCTCATGGGAGGTGTGACTTGTGGTGCAGATATAACACATATATAAGCATAAACACAACTACACGTATTGCAGTTAGGAATTGCATAAAAAAGTATTTATATGTCTCTAGTCTTTAATTTATCTAGATGCTTGTTTGATAAAACTCAAATTTTAGTGGAAGCGTAAATAAAATATCGTAATCTATATCCCAAAATAGTATATGTGAACTTTAAAACTGGTACATGAGGCAAATGTCTTTATAGAATCACAAAGTAAGTATTTAACACCCAGTTTGATGTAATAAAACAAGCATCTACCCTGGATTTTATGAATGTCGAGCGCTGCAAAGAGCTTTAGATTCTATGTGTGCATTAAGTAAAAGTTAAATAAGCAGTTTTACAGTCGAAATCCAAAGTAGGCTTTAGAATTAAAAAAAAAATGTAGATAAGAAGATAATCTTAGATGAGGATACTACAGCAATCTGCTATAGTTCTGGTATGCATTAGTTAATAGTAAGTTTACTTGAAATCTCTATTTCAAAACTGTAAATTTCTAAATACAAAAAGGAAATTATTTGAAAACTACTTATTTTATAGCCTTGAAATCTTCGTATTATGTGTTAACACTTACAAATAAATATTTTAATGAGAGATTTTACCAAAAATACCCGTGACTAAATATTATTTATGGATTAAAATGTATACATCTTTCTCCTGTTTTAAAAAAATTTTGACGTGTTACTCCACATATGAATCTCTTTTAAAAAAAAACTAACTTCAAAACTTTTGAAAATGCCTCCTACTAAATTAATAAAACAATACAATGAATGCACACAAAAACTATGACTGCATATAATCACAATTTTTAGAAAATGTTCTTAAAATTGGCCTTTCATTTTTAACATTACGAGATAGGAAAATGCTGGCAGTTATGACTCCTAATAGTTATTGCGACTGCAATTGGTTGGTCATATATAAAATTATGCAAAAATCAATATTTATCTGGATTATTTGTACTGTCACTCCAACTTTAACTGCAGTAAAGAAAAGATATGCAATTAACTCCTAATGCTAACGTTTTGTACGTGAATGCACGCATATGTGGTGTATTTTGTGGGGAGTGGCAAAAGGAAAATATATATATAAGAAATCCTCTGTGTGAAATAAGTAAATTTCTTCTCTCAAAACAATGTTAAGGTCATTTGGCCAGACCCCATGTCTTCGGAATAATTTTTATGGATAGCAGTGAACATATTTCGAAAGATGCACGGCGCCGCCTGAGCAATGCATGCATCAGTCGATGAGCGAGATTGCCGCAGAGACGCTGGTGGCAAGAGATTAAAATCGTACTGCAACTTTAGCGTCGTGCTATCGTATTATCGAATTCAATACATCGTTACGAGGTTACGAAAATTGGGGATTGAATATTGGTCTCGCTATTGAAAGATTTATAACTACGTACAATTCCGTAAGGGATATGTCCAGGTACACTCTGGCGCTGGAGGGGTCCTGGGGTCTCGGACTTCCAAAGCCCTTTGATTTTGATTGATTATAATTTAAGTATATATTACGTAAAATTTAATCTGGCGCATTTATATTAAATGATTAATTTTATTAATTAATGCTACCTTATTTATTCAATACCAGTTTTTACTGTGCCAGGTTCCTAAATCGACAAAATCAAAAAGGAGCATGATACAAAATTCACAGGAACTTTCGACCTCGAACTTTGAAAATCTATAAAAAGGCCAGCCGGATATACAAACTATTCTTAACATTCTTGGAACTATTTAGAACGCACTCTTCAGAGACTGATGTTCGAAAACCCAGTGGGGAGATTTTCTGAGAAAAGACTGACAAAAATACTTTTTAGAAATGAACGGTTAGCTTCTCTATCTGACAATCATTGGCCAAGTTTGTTCTTATCGTCAGTGTCGATACCGAGGTTTGCTAAAACTTGACGCCATATGTGAGAAAGTTAAGTGAAAGTTATTAGTGAAAATTGATTCTAATGTGTCAAAATTGTTGCTTTGCTATTATTACATCAAATTGAAATCTCTGAAAAAATATTTCTATTTCGTAAGGGAGTGGGGAATTATAGTAGTAAAATATAGATTAAAAATTCTATTTTTAACTATTGACTAATGTTTTAATTTCAGTAGATATATTTCTGAAAAGAGACTTCAAGGAACGGGTAGTGTTAGACATTGAATCGAGCTAGATAAAAATTACAGTTTTTAAACGTCTAGGATTTGTCCCCAGCTTGCAAACAAGCCCTTATGCAGAGATTTTCTGGAAACATGCTTTAATGAATCGATTCCTAAAAAGGGGGTGCTGTGTGAGGGGGTTACGTATGTACTTAAATCAAGGGTACCCAATACAGCCTGTAAGGCCGGGCTACATGTGACCCCCCAGTACGAAAGTTGCGGCCCACTGACTTTTTAAAAAATTTTAAATATCAGTTTTAAAGTTTTTTCTATTTTGAAATTTATTTATAGAAATTTATATATATATATATATATATATATATATATATATATATATATATATATATATATATATATATATATATATACATATATTTATATAAATATACAATATTTATAATTTTTCGTTAACTGTTCCTGTTTCTTTAAAATAAATTCTTTGATAGTTAATAGAAACGTCCTTTAGATCAAACAGGTTTATATTTTATCAAACAGCATGTTTGGTTATACAATAATAATTTACGCAAAAGGAAAAGCATGTATCGAAATTTTAAATCTCTATTAACTCCATCAAAAGCTCCATGTTTTTTGTAAATTTGACTTAAAATATTTTCATTATTTAGCAAATATTTTAATTTAATAATTGAATACTTTTAAAAATAAAAATTACATATTGTTATAACGTATTCTAAAATTTAAATCAAGCATTTTAAATTTAGAAATATAAAATGTTGTAACTGCTAGTGTAAATGCCATGCAAGCGAACAATCATTGGTTTTTCCTAATTGAGTAAAAAATTGTTTAAATTTATATCATGTCATCTCTGATTTTATAAGCTGATTCGCGAAATTGCTAAAAGGCCGTATAGCGAAAGTATGAAAGCAACTGTAAATACAGATTTGTTAGGCCATGAACTATGCTACAGCATTGTACCAATTATGTCGTACTGGTACATAGCATTGAATAAAATATAAAAATTAAATAAAAAAGTGGCAAATATCTTTCTTTGATTCTTCCCTTGTGCTTTAGGTATTTTTCTTCTTCGTGAAAACTGAAACGTTCGGTAAATGCATACACACACAATGCATATATGTGGTCTGCATAATACAATTATTGACCTAAAATGTACTTCTTTTTTAAGTGCTGCTCCTTGTTAATGTTAAATACAGGGACCTGAATAGGGGTGCTAAGATTTTTTTCGTCAAATATAAAACAAATTAAAAATCAATATTACATCCTGGCTTACCTTATTCTTAAAGAATAATATATCTTTATTATTACCTTACATTTTGGACCGAGTTGAGCCATTTTTTCTTGCATAAAATGTGTTTCATGCTTTTTCACATATACCGTAAAGTTAAATAAGTTGTCCTTTCTACTTGTTAAAATGAAAAAAATAATATTTACGAATATTTCAAATTTTAGAAACGCTTATATTGTTACCAGGTGTATGAGTTGTTGCAAATTTTGATGAGGCTCCTGATGCGTTTCTTCTATCTAAAATGCTCAGTATGTTTTAGTTCAGGGCTCTGCCCTTTTCTGCTGAAAATAGCCTAACCTATTTGAATTTTATGTATGGTAAACTAGAAATCATAATAAATTTCTTATATTGATATCTTGCATAAAATAATCCTTTATGTGTTCCATGTATAAAGACAGGATACCCCAGTAAAATGTATACTTTTTAAATGTTTATAATGACCTAATTTTTGTCCTTTTGATATGTGATGTCTAAAAATAGTGGCTGAAGTGTTGGACTATTAACTTTGAACATTCATTCTTGAGTGTTACTGGAAGTCAGAACATGAGTGAAACATAAAGACAGTCCAGAAAAATAGTTTCAGTGTGATACATGTAAAACTGATTTCGTCACAATTACCTGCTCTATGAGGATATAAGTTTGAAAATAAAGGAATTTTTTTAGTGTCCAAAAGAATGATTCCGGAAGAACACGATACCCCACCAGCCCATGAGATGCAGTAAATTCACCAAAAGGGTTTCAAATAATCGTCTAGAAGTTTGCTCCGCAAATACCTTAGCACTAGAGTTCCAAAATCGATGGTGACAAGTTCATCGTATTCTGAAGGGCGTCCAATGGAAAAGTTTTATTTCTAAATTAGTTAACTGCAGCATCTGCTCAGTAGACTGATACTTCCCGACAATCCTTGCCAAGTTTGATGTACGGGGGTAAGCAGATTGCCCAGATGGGACTTTGTACTCTTCCCTCATGCCTGGGGCAAAACAGATGTTGGGCTGATTCCAACGTGGCTTTAAATGTCATATACACTTTTCTTTGCAAATGACGATTTTAGTATCAACGATCTACAGAAAGGACACTCCTACGAACAGTTTCTATTGATTCCATTGCAATCAGCATTTGGATGGTGCGCGAAAATGTTGACCTGTTGTGTGCAGGTGATACAAAATCCCCGAGGGTACTCTCAGTGTGAAAGTGAAGAGTTCATTGATAGACCATCCTGTATAAAATAGAGGTACGGTGATTGCTCCTATCTCATCCGCCGCGGTTTAAAGTCTCAAAGAACCTAAGTGGAATTGGACGAAGACGAGAGGAGGTACAAGATCTCGGCTACGCTCGCCAATCAGAGATGATTTGGACGGGAAAGAGTCCCGCACAGGGGGTTTAAAGGTCGGCTTCGAAAGTTGACGAGAATCTTCTTCGCGATCTTCATCATCTTATGCAATGCCTCTACTTCTCTGAACGCCCGCGATAGAGGTTGAGGGGGCAGCCGCACCCCAAAGAGCAAGAGAAAGGAACTGCGATGACCTCTTAAAGACAGAATCTGTGGGACAGCCTCTCGAGTGATCTTGGAAAATAACCGTGAAAAAGGGTTGCGGGGACAGCTGAACCTAAGAGACAATCGTTTATAGATCTACGATCATTGTTCCGGTTTTGAAATTTTATTCAGCGAAAGCCTGTGAAGATTAGCAGAATTAATAATACATTTAAATTTTGTTTTCAATTAATAAATTAAATGCCTTTAGGCAAATAACTGCGTGTTCCCTTTCACTACCAAGTAATTATAATTTTGGCGCTAATGATACTGTACTCTCTACATTTCATAATGTAGATGATAATGACTAGATAACGAGAGTATAAATGTTACCTAAAATATCAATTGAAATTACATAGGAACCTGATTGTGGAAATTCTCAATTTTTGTTAATAAGGTAGTTATATTTGATACTCTGTAATCTAATTAATCTTAGACTAGATAGGTGTGCAAGAGTTTATAACATAACAAGTAATATAAAGAAAATTTTATTAAAGTCAATTTCTACTTAGGTTAACCAAGATGAAATTTATTTGTGAAGTTACTTTTATCAGCCACCAATCTCTGAGAACATGTAATAGTCAGGACTTATATAACGAAGTCATTAAATCCTGAAAAAGTTCGCCAGGTATGGAGAAAATCTGGTTGTATAGATGTTCATCATTCAATTTTCTTTATAAACCACATAAAACAAATTTTAAATTCATAAACACTATGTATTTAAAAAAGCAGTTATACACACCTTTTTGTAAGTTAATATATATTTATTTTATATATTCCGCTTCATAAAAAGAAAGAAATTTTTAAGAAAAGTTTTGATGTCTTATCTACTTCCTGGAAAATTAATTTTTTTTTGTTTGATCCCGGCATACCGTCCGGTCGCCATACCCAGCATTATCCACGTCCCCGTCCACAAACGCTAAATCTCCACCGAAACTTATATACCCAAATTCAGTTCCATTCAGCACCACTGGCAAAATGTATTAAAAGAGAGAATAACTCGAAATGTCCAGAAATATTTTAAAAATAAGGAGAAAAAAATTGATTTACAAGTGAAAAAGTTCGTTACATAGAAAATGAACTTCGCTGTTGTTGTTGTCGTGTCCTTCCCGAAGGGAAGGAATGAATGCTGCCAGAGCCTGAGATAGGTTGGATTTCTTTAGCATGATAGATGGCATACCACCCTATCTCACTCGACAATTTAGGCATGGATCTAGGAGGAGGGAAATATCTTCTCCAGCCTCTACACCTGTGATTCAGCCCACAATACCTTCGGACTCACTGATTTCACGAGCACGTACCCAAAAGTGTACTCGAGGCATTTGGTGGCATCGGTGCATAGAACCCACGCCTTTCCGGTCTCAAGTGTCCGATGCTTCTAAATCACTAGCAATACCGACATCTCAACTTCATTGGGAGGTTATTTTACGAAGAAATCGTGAAATATCTTGGTTCCAGGAAAAGTTCGCCATAGAAAAAAATTTGCAATATATAGAATTCGCTATATGGATAAGTTCAACTGTATATGCATATGACAGAATCACAATATTAAGTGGCAATTTTTATTAATTATTAAAGTATCGTATTGTCATCCAAAAACCAATCTTGTGTATAAAATTTCAGCTTAAATGAGCACTTTAAAATGTATTTTATTAACGACTGAAAGTTTGAACAAGATATATATATATACATCTATATATATATATTATATATGGAGATTGTAAACTAATCGTAGGTATTGAAAAATCAAACCAGATACTTTAAAGATAGACAATATAAAATGTTTCTAGTTCCTCAATAATACATTTTTAAAAGCACAATATTTTTTTTTTTGTTTCATTTCATTTCTCGAATGTAAGACTGTTTTTTTCAGTTAATATTTAAATCATTTTATTGCAAGCATGTCCCTTGTTTACCTCGGAAATTTTCTGTTTTTCATCACCAAATAGCTTCAGTTTAGTTTTCTATAAATTTTACCCAAGCACTCTACATAGCTGTCGAGCTGTAAGTCCTCTCATGAAGTTGGTGGAAGGGGAAGAGAGGTGGGTAGTCTCTAACCACCTCCTGGGCGTTCTTCCTCAAAGCTGAGGTGGAACTGAGCCAAATCGCACTGTCACTTGTACGGTGCTCAAAGCTACGGCTAACGACAGGTGTACATCTAGCCCAGGGGTGGCCAATCTGTGACCAGTGAGATTCTTTACAACTTTTAAAAATATAATTCTGCGCAATATTTTTGTTTTTAGTGCAGTGCTTTGCAACAAATAAATCCCATAATTGTTTCTTTTTTTATTACGTTGCTTCTGTTTTTATAGATACATAGAAGTGGGCAGTATTGTATTCCACCAATAACCCGCAGCATCACACTTGATTCTCGTAATTTTTCCCAGTTTTAACCTGCGAATCATTCTTTCCGAAAACGAAATTTATTAAACATAAATCGAGCTCAACTTATCGGACGAAAACTTGTAACATCAATTACGATGCGCAGATACATACATTGAGATCGACTTGCAAAAATTAAGTGAAAGAATTTAGAGAAACAAATAGTTCATTACTTAAATAAATTAAACATTATTTGATCATTGCATTATAATTATTATATTATCTATGTCTGTATACATGAATAATAATCAAAACAATAAAAATAATTCATTCTGTTTTAAATTTTCAGTCTAAATGTTTGAAATGGGTCCCAATCTAAAATAAAGATATTATATATATACACCCCCCACCCCAAGGCTGCCATCTCTTTCAATAACTGTTTTTTGCGTTATTTGGCATATTTTGTAGTCAACCTATTTTCCAAATTAAATTTTTGGCATAAGATTGCGGAGTTGGCTAAAATTATTGACTGACGTCCGCCAATAATACCTTAAAACGGAAAAATTATAGTAGTGAATTTTCGCGGGAAATCAAAGCAAGAAACATAAGAGCTCTATTGTTTTACATGCAAAATATATTGTTCCTTTAAGATTTTTAAAATTTTTTACCTTTAAAATTTCCTTGGGTTTTTAAAACCAAAATATAATAATCATTTTTCTAAAATTTTTCAAAAGCAAAAGTTTTGAAAAAAACTTTTCTTTTTTAAAAATTTTTTTTTTTTTTAAAAAGAAGAAAAATAATGTTTTTCCTAAAATTTTACTTCCAAAATCGGGTTAAAAAAAAAACCTGTTTGTTAAAAAATTTTTCCCTTTTCCCGGTAAAAATTCCAAAAATTTCCAAAAAAAGGTGAAGGGAAAAAAAAATTTTTAAAAGGAAAAAATTCCTTTTTTTTAAATTTTTAAAATGTCCCCACAACTGGAATACTAATTAATTTTCTTATGCTAACTTAGAACAAGATATTCTGATTTGCCTCTAAAACATTTGCAACAAATTTCAAATAAAAAATTTATAGTAAATTTGGGTATCTTTTTCACAGGCCAGAGAATTTATACTTTGAGAGTATAGATTTTTTTTTCCGTTCCAAATATGTTAAATCAATTAACAGATTCTTGAAGGGAAAAAAATATTTTAGTATTAATTTTACACAGATTTTGCAGTTAAAAAAAGGAAAAAAATTTTAAAACCCAAACTTTAAAAAGTTCTTTTTTTTAATTTTAAAAGGGGAAAAAAAATTACTTTCTTTATATAATTACACAATTTTTTGTAGCTCATTACTTTCCCAATTTTCTTAAGAAAAATTTCAAACTTTTCGGGCAAAACTTTTTTTGCTCCCCCTTTCCTAAAAGGGGAATTTTTTTTTAAAATTCTTTTATATTGAAATACAGCTTTAGTTTTGAATTTTTTTTATTTATTACTAAATATTTTATTAATGTGTTAATTTTAATATTGGATTGATTTAAAAATACTTTTAAAATTAGACGAATTGGAACTTTTTAATAACTCTTGACTAGCAGACTAAAATTTTTTTAAAGTAGAATTTTTCTTTTTTAATTACGTGACATCGAACGTATGTTTAGAAGTATTACGTCATACAAAAAAAATTTCATTCAAAAGGGAAAAAAAAAATGGAAAAGGGAAAAAGATTTTTTAAAAATGTTTTTAACTTTTTGCCCCTTGGGGGGAAGGAAAAATTCACAAGGGGGGGGGTAATTTTTAAATGAAAATAAAAGATTCAAAAAATTTTTTAAATTTTCTAAAAGGAAAAAAAATGATTCTGATATAATTTTTAAAAAACACATTTACTGTGAAAATATAAAATTTTAAATGATCAGTAGGCACAAAAAAATTTGATACTAAGTATCAATTTCTAAGTTAAGAACAAGTTTAATAATTACTTTGTGATTTTTTTAAGGGGTTATCATAAAACAAAATTTAATACTCATCTTAATACTTTGTACTGTTTAAAATTAGGGTCGTATTGTAGCTTTAGCACCAAAGTATTATACATTATTACTGCATTCAACATATTGTTATTGTAAGGGAAGGGGGCGATGAAAATTCTGATTGAAAATTGGGACGCGAATATAGAAAGTTTGAGAAGCACTGACTTATAATATTAATTTGTACGGTTTATAATTAAGATCGCGTACTGTAGCTTTAGCGTCAAAAAGTGCATTATTATTGCATTCAGTAAATTATTAATGTATAAGGGGGGCGCGATAAAAATTGTGATTGAAAAGGGGCGCGCCTGTATTAAAAGTTTGAGAAGCACTGATTTACAGTAAGAAATATACATTTCCCTTCATTTTTTCACATTATTGTTTTAATTTAACATTTGTTGATAGCATTTAATGGACCATTAAAATTTCGAAAATATTTTTTATTTTATTTTCTAATGGGCTGCATATTAATAACTTAGCCTTTACAGACACGCCAAGTCCCCTAATGTTAAAACCATTTCAGTGGTGGCACCCTCTAGCGGTGGCTCTCGCTATCAAATTTGGAAGCTTGAATTAATTTAATTCATAAATAATAACAGCCAATAATTCTTATTCAATTTTGTATATGTTTTTTTTATGAAAGTAGTTATTTTTATTTTTGTTATAACTTACTAAATCTTTCTTGCATTATTTATGGGTAGATTTATACTTCAAAGAACAAAAGTGCATCAATTATAATACATAAATTAATAGAGAAATAAATCAGTAAATTACTCTTAGCTTTTAATTATTTATAAATAAAAATTAATTGTAGCTATGATTGATTAAACGTAATTTTTTAAAAAATACATCACCAGATTTTTAATTATGTATTTATATTATAAAACTAATTTTAATTCTATCTTTAAATTGAATTTGACACAACATAAAACATAATTAATGTGACAATATTCTATACAGTTCAATTTTTCTAATTTGACATATCTGATTTATTAGTTTTAAAAAATTACCTTGTATACTATAACTCTCGTAGAGCTGCCTTCATTTTCAATGTATGTTAATGCATATAAGGCAATATTTTTTAAAAACCAATTTAAACAAAAAATATACGTTTAATTTAATTTATATTTTAGTAACATTGTATAAAAATTATTTCATTCGGTAATTATAAAGATAAGTTGATGAATCATTCAGAAAATTAAAAAAAAATTATGCATACAGCACAATTCATAATTTTTAAGTAGTACAATCAAGTGAAGAACATTGTTGTTTTTCATATCAAAATAACGATGAATAATTTATTACAGAAAATATTTTTAAATACATAAAAATTATTCTTGTTTATTTAATAAAACAAGTAGATTTTCTGTAGGTAGGAGGGGGGACTTTTATATATCTCGCTTAACTAAAATTCATTTTAAAGTTACATTTATTTAAATTACTTCTCAAAAAGATACTGAAAAATATTAAAAATTGAACATACTTTTATTTAACTTAAAACAATTGTTTTAAACCACAAAAAGGAAGGTGAACGATTTGTCATTTTAGTTTTGGTTCCGAAATGTAGTGCAAATAATCAACACGAAGTAGAATATATTTTTTAATTAAAATAAGGACGTAAGATATAAGATATTCACATGCAAGAACATTGAAAAAATTTTGGCAATCTAAGATCTAATCGAATTATTCAGTAAAAGCAGTAGTTTTTCTATTAAGTGTCAAAAACATATATTCAATTCAAATTCTAACAGTCAGCAGACGAATTTTCACATCGAGATTCATGACAAAAAGGATGCCAATTTTAGCAACTAAACTTATAATACCAAACGGTTAAATATCAGTAAATAAAATAAATAGTAGGAAAAAATAAAGTCATAAAATAATAAAATAGTCATTAATGACTTAAATATAGTAATTTAAAGCATTAAATCAAAGCAGATGATAAAGGCATCAAAAAGACAATAATTGACGTGAATAGATATATAAAACAAGTAATATATAATTTTTTTTTCAAAGTCAGTTCCTACTTAGGTCAACATAGAAAATTTTTATTTTCGTTGCTTTTTATTAAATAATTACAATTAATTTAAATATGTACATACATATGACAGAATCACACTATTAAGGTTCAAAATAGAAAGCTATTTTCCATATACCTTTCTACATATGGTGTTCTAAAATTATTTTTTTTTTTGGTACTATTTATATGCATTCATAAATCGCTTTCTCGGAAATTAGGTCATCCCAGGTTGGATTCGAACCCACGACCTTGGGATTAGAAGACCGACGCGCTATCCATTGCGCTACAGGGACACAACGAGCAATTTCCCTTTTTATGTATGATGTTTTACTGTTATTTTTGTTTGTTACTATTTATTCATGAATTAAATTTAACTGATGAATTACTATTTGAAAAAACTATATTAACATCAAGTGTCTTCCCCTACAAGTTAAAAAAAAGTATTTGAACTTGAAAGGATGAATAGAAAATATTTTATTAATGATTGAAAATTTGAACGAGGTTATATTTTATATATATATATATATATAAATATATATAAAATTCAAACACAACACAAAAATCAATCAAAAAATTGAAACCAAATGAAACCTATAACATAAAATCCCATTTCAAAATATCAATGGCGAATATAGAAGACAAAATTCCAACGTTTTCAACAAATTAAAAAATTATAAAATAAAAAAATTTATAAAATATCCAAGTGCAACCTCGGACTTAGGACCAATAAGGGGTTAAAAGTTTCATGGCGCCAACCTTCCCCTATTGCAACTTGGTAATTCAATCGAAAATATCCAATTCTCAAAATTTAAAATAAAGAGTTAAAATTTAAAAAATTTAAAAAAGTTAAAATTTAAAATTAAAGAGTTAAAAATTTAAAAATTAAAATTAAAATTTAAATTAAAGATTAAAATATTTAAAATTAAAAAAGTTAAAAATATTTAAAATTAAAGTTAAAATTAAACCATTAAACGAAAATTAAACTATTCCCCTCGCATTCTGAAAGATATTTATATTAAAAAATAATAAAATTCTAAAACAATTAATTGTAAAAGTGAACCCTCGAACACCAAAGATGACGTACTCATCTTTAAAATAGTTTATAGGTAGAAAAATGTCCCAAAAACCCAAAGTTCAAAAAAAACCAAGTATGTTCACAAATGAATAGCGTAAATAAATTAAAACTCACCAAAAGCATTCTATCAATAATTCAATTCA
>BMAV01003733.1:0-281814 GCA_019973955.1 Trichonephila inaurata madagascariensis | reverse complement strand
GAAAGAATACTATATTAAGAAAATGTATAATTTTTTTTTGTATATAAAATATATTTCTTTTTTTTCTTTTTACAAAGTGAATAAATATATTGAAACTTTAATAAGTTATTTTTAAAGTTCCCCTTAATTAAAAAAAAAAAATAAACTACCATTCTAAACTATTCAACATAAAACTGATTTAAAAAAGGGGTTCAAAGTTTTTTTTTGAATAAATTTCAAAAACCAAAAGGGCAAATTAATTTTTTAATTAAGCTCTCATATATTCATCAAATATTTTTAAAAAATTTTTAAACATTAAAGTTATTTTATTTTTTAAAAATTTTAAAGGCTTAAAAAGAAAAAAAAAGAATCTTAAGAAATAATTTTATATTACAAATGAGAAAAAAAGAATCCAGCCTTTCCCGAACACCATAAATCAAATCAAAACAAAAACAATATTTCATTTAAAATTTCCCTATTTTTTAACCCTTTGGTCCACTAGCTCAAAAAATTTAATAAAAATTTTTTATGTTTTTTAAAGCAGAAATTATTGCATTCTAAATCTTCAAAATAGGTGTTAGATTCATATTTTAGATATATTAATTCGGCAAAAAATTTAAAATTAACAAATAAAAACTAGTAAATAGTTTAAAATGGTAGGTTTTTTTTACTATCTATATATATAAAAAAAAATACTCCCCCAAATTTTCCGGAACATTAGATCTAAATTTTAAAATTTGGTAGGCTAGTTATATTTTCTTAGGGTGAGATCCTTACACATAAAAGTTTTGGGAAAAATCAGGCCCCTTAGGGGCTTTTAATTTTTTAAAGGGGGGCTTATGGATAAATATGATACCTTTTTTGAGCAAAAGATATACAGACTTGGGAATTTGGTAATTTCCTTTCATGGAAGTAGAATCCGCTTTGTTTTCGTCGATCCCAAAGGGGGGGCGTTGGGGGGCTTAAGGTATCCGCTACGTTCGGGACCGTGATTTTCGCCTTTTTAAATGGATAATTTTGTATTTTTTAAACAATTAAAATTTTATAAAATTGTTTTAAGAAAAAGTATTACAAAATTTTTTAATACAATATTTTGACAAAAAAAACATAGGCCCCTTTTCAAAATATTCTCCTTTGTGAATAATGCTTCTATTTTAATAATATTTCATACTGTATATAAACTCGGACCCTGTACAAGGCTCAACTAAATTTTTAAATATATATAACTAGAGTGGTTTTATCCATGTTTTTGCAAACAACAGAGGAGAAAATTTTAAGAAGAAAACATGTATTATTTCAAATGGATTTGTAACTTTCAGAGAATAATGTGAATTTTCAAAACTCATAAGGTGAGCCTCTGGCAGAGGTCTGTAGGCTATATACAGGCAAAATATTATAATAGAAGCATTTTCAGAAAGAGAACATTTTTTGGAAAAAAGTTCATTCTAAGTTAATTTTGCCGAAATATTGTATTTAAATTATTTTTTTCGTCAAAATGTCCCTTAAAACAATTTTACACATATTATTCTAATCAGTGACAATAAATATCATGAAAATTGGCATTTATGCGCCTTTTAAAATCCCGCAGTTCCGAACGTAGTCGGATACCTTAAAAAGAGCATTTTGGTAGAAAATGATACGTTTCCCGGAACGCTGTTAGGATTACAGACTTGAAATTTGGTAAGTATATTTCTTTTATGGAGTAGACTTCCTCTAAGAACGGGTTTTGCTAAAATCAACCCTCAAGGGGCGTTACAGATTTTTAAGAAAATTCCGAATTTTCCGGAGAGCACAGTAGACCTACATGCGAAATTTCGTAAGCATTTTTTTTTAATTTGAACTGAGATCCGCTAAGAAGGGATTTTACGGAAATGTGCTATTATGAGGAAACGAAAAGTAACTGGGGCATATTGATTTAAAAAAAATCCCTTTTGGGAGGTACTAGACCCACAATAATGAAATTTGGTATGCATGCTTCTTTTGTTGATTTGAAATCCTCTAAGAACGGGTCGAAAGGAAATCGACTCTCAAAGGGGTTCCGAGTTTATTGATAAAAAATTTTCCGATTTTGAACTATTAGATTTAGACTTTGAATTTGACAAGCATGCTAATTTTACTGAGTAGAGATCCATTAAAAATGATGAAATTAAGACTTAAATTGAGTGAATAAAAATTTTTTATTTATGATAATATTACCCGTTACCCACCTACTTCACTGGGTATTTTATGATGTTGTATGAATGTATACTATTTATATATGCAATGGATATCTAAGTCTTAATTTCGTTAACTGAGAAAATGTCTTCTTATACATAAGATTTCTAAGGCCCTTTACACTTTAAACGTATTTTTAGATACATTTTTTCTTGTTACTAAAAATAATGTAACATTTTTTGACAATTTTTTTCACTAGTCCTTACAGTTAAAAAGAATTTATTTATTTATTGCAGCTGGTTTAATATAAGTACAGTTAAAGTCAGAAACTCGACTACTCTATAACATGGCTACTCGTAGGTAAAAAAAATCGCACACATCAAGAAATTAAACATTTCTTCAAAAAGTGGCCAGTTTTGAAGTCGGCTACTTAATTTCATTATACACACCACTTCATGCCCATTCATAAAATATGCTTATGGGGTCTAATCAAGGGTGAGTACTACATTGCATTATGTATTCATTAATTTTCTCATTATCATGTATAAATGCTTAAGGTATCCGACTACGTTCAGGAACCGTGATTTTAAAAAGCACATAAATGGATAATTTTCATGATATTTAGTGTTACTTAGATTAGAATACATGTATAAAAATTGTTTTGGAACATTTTGACAAAAAATATTTAAATGTATATTTTGTAAAAATTGCCTTAGAATATGCCTTTTTTTTGAAATGTTCTCCTTTTATAAAATGCTTCTAAAATATTATTGTGTGTGTGTGTTGTTGTGGTGTGTGTGTGTGTGTGTGTGTGTGTGTGTGTTGTGTGTGTGTGTGTGTGTGTGCTTATATAAAAGTAGGAGCTTCTACAGTGAGTCCTGAAAAGCAGACTATTCCCAGTAAAATTCTCATTATTTTCAGAGTTACAACCAATTGAAAGAAAGGGAAAATATTATCGGCGTTTTTGCCAAAAATTTCTCCCCTCCGTTGTCGTAAAACATGGATAAAACCACTTCTCAGTTATATATTTCAAAAATTCTAGTTGAGCCCTGCTTGAGGGAGTTCTGAGGAGCTATATACAGGCAAAATATTATTATAATAGAAGCACTTTTTAACAAAAGGGAGAATAATTTGAAAATGGATCATTCTATGTTCATTTTTTTTTTGTCAAAATATTGTGCTTAAAATGGTACCCAATGTAATACTATTCTTAAAACAACTTAATATACGTTTTCTTATCTAAGTGAAACTAAATATCATAAATGTTATCCATTTATACGCTTTTGCAAAATCACGGTTCCGAACGTAGTCGGATACCTTAATGACTTCATAAAGTATGTACTTTTCCTTTGCTTAAGCATATTTGGGCAGTTTATTTTTTGTTGTTAGTATAAGACAAGCGATATGTACAAGTGCACTACAATATTATTTTAGGGACACTCGTACTTATTTCTTTTTTTAATTCCCTTTTATAATACCCGGCATTTTTTCAAACTCGGCCACCCTTCTGCCGAGTTTTCGAGACTATTCAATATTGTATAAAAAGTCCCAAATATATATGCATGTAAGTTTGGGGTAGTTATGATTAAAAAAACGAAATGTCTTTCTTTTTTAAAAAAAAATCTAAATGAACACAAAGAGGATATAACATTTAATGTTTAAAATATTAACATTATATTAAATGGATAAAAGGGGGGGAAGATAAGAGACTTGGTGCTCTTTTGCATCTTAAGAAGTTATAACATGGATTTCCGGAGGCGGGGAGTCCACTGAAGAAGAAGAATCCAGTCTAGCTCACTGTTACAGAATGTATTGTGAGTCAGGCTCCTCATGACGTCATAGGCAACGCCATCTGTTGAATAAAAAGGCTACTCCATATGCATTACATTTTTTTTATAATAATACGTGATATAAAAGGCTTCATATAATTTTGAGACTAAATTCGTAAGTTTTCTTGATCTTGCACAATAGATTTTGAGCATCATTGAAAAAACATAAGCGTATAACACATATGAGAATGTCTGCCAATTTCAACTTTGGTTTCATTTAAACGAATTAAGTATCGTAACATTACAAATTAATTTCATAAACAATTTTGTTTTAACACAGATATATAGCAGTGAAAAGCCTTGTGTAGATCTAACCAAATTATATATTTAAAGAGAAAATTTTATCTAGGGTTTTCACAATTAATAAAACGCTTTGGAGCTACATGTAACTATTGACAATGACCTGCGTAATTGTGAATCACTATTAAGAGCCTTAGATTGTAGCTTACCTGTACTAAATTCCCTTACCATTCCTCTTGAGGGTATCAAAATACGTTTGGAACCGTGATTTTGGCACCTCTAAATGGATAATTTCATGATATTTAGTTTCATAAGGGTAGAGAAAACGTATATTAAAGTTGTTTTAAGAATAGTATTACATTAAAAATTATTTAAGTGCAATATTTTGACAAGGGTTATTAAGAATGATAATTTTTAAAATATTTCTCCTTTTTATTTACAAAAATGCTTCTATTATAATAATATTTCGCCTGTATATAGCTCAGACCTCTTGTACAAAAGGAAAGCACGCTATGATTTTTGAAATATATAACTTAGAAATTAAGATTTATCCATATTTTTACGACAACAGAGGGCAATTTTAAGAAAAAACGCCGATAATTATTTCAATTGGTGGTAACTCTGAAAATACAATGTGAATTTTTCAAAATCGTAGTTGAGCGCACTCTGTAAGAGAGGTCTGCAGGCTATGTACAGGAAAAAATATTACTATAATAGAAGAATCTTTCACAAAGACGAACATAATGAAAAAAGGTTACTCTAAGTTAATTTTTTGCCGAAATATTGTACTTAAATCATTTTTTATTTTAATACTATTCTTAAAACAATTTTATATACATTTTTTAATCTAAGTGACACTAAATATCATAAATATTATGCATTTATACGCTTTTGCAAAATCACGGTTCCGAAGGTAGTCGGATACCTTAATAACTCATACCGTGGACGTTTCTGGAGCAAATAGTCTAGAGTCAGCTCTGATTGTTCTGAACATCTCCTTGCATCAGTTGAATATATGGAATAAAGCTTGTAGTAACAGGTGCTGAAGGATGAAGGAAGGCAGATGAGTTTGGGTATGTTATTCCTCTTTCAACGAGAACTTAGTTGGGAGCATTGTACTTAGAGGTATTTGTCAGAGAAATACTCGTAATTTATGCCTATATTTTTAAGTTCAGATTAGTAGTCCTGTAATATCTAGCAATGAAAAGATCAGATGATGGATTTAATGAGTTGGCTTAGTAACGGTAGAACAAGTTTAGAAAAAAAAATATAAAAGGAATAACGGAAGCTGTAAATAGATAAATAAAGATGTTTAATATGTTCTCCATCTGAAATGGATGTAAAATTATATTTCATTTATAATATATTTTTACTACTACAATAATAATTGAGTCTTGGACTTATTTAATTGAAATGAGGTGATTTGGACTGCTATTCATTCACAAAAAAAAAAAAAATGATTCTTTCTTTTTGAATGATGTAATCATCTTATGCCAAAAAGTTTACCAGCTTTGGAAATAATAATTTTTAAAGCAGGGTCTGTCATCATTATCATAAGCTTATTTATCAAAAAGCTTGACTTTTAAAAAGAAATTTGATAACACGCGCAAGAGGTAAATTATAGTATTTTGAACAGCCTTAAGAGGACTTGGAACCCTAAAAATGACAAACCTATCGTTTTTCTTATTTTTATTTAATCTTATTAGTATATGGGGTGTTTTTGAGAATCGGAAGAAGTGAGAGATTTAATAAAACTGGGTTTTAAAGAAACAAGTACTAAAATTTCGGTAGCGCCTGTTTTAGAAAAAAAAAAAGCTAAAAAAAACGTTATGATAAAAAATCTACTTTATAAGAGAAATAATAAATATTAAAAAGAGATATGTAGTATATAAAATAGGGAATATTTCCGAGCTTATTACAATATTGCAATTTTTCTTCTTTGGGAAATATGTGCGTATATAGGGTACTGAGGGGAGTAAGACTTGTTTTATATTAATAATTTCATAATTTTAGTTCTTATTCCTGATATATTTTCATACAAATGTAATACTTCAATATTACGTGAAGAAAAAACTAAACTTTCTGTCGTAACCAGAGAAAAAAAAAAATTTTAATTTTGCGTTTCTTGTGTGTGCAATTAATATCTTCTTAAAATTGATCATTTTATAAAATGTATGGGTTGAAAAATACGAAAATGCAGTTATTTTAAAAGAAAAAATATAACTAATATCTTAAAGTGGTATTTTAAGTTTATTTAAGCTTATTGTAATTTTTTATAAACTTAAAAGTAGAGTTTTCTCAGTTTGTATTTTCAGAAACATTGAATTGCATTCAAATGCTACTCCTTCCACAACTATTAATCAATTACTTCCATTTTTTTGTGGTATTATTCACGTTGGTGGCTGGATGGGAGAACTGGTTTTGGGTTTTAAAACATAAGATGGTCCACCGTGCATAAAATTTTGAATAGTATAAACGGCGCATGGGAAAAATATGCGTTTTGACATGGGTATGCGGACGGGGAATGGCGTGAAATCCAAAAAATATTTTTATTGTTTTTCGCTTAACTATACCAAATCTGAGAAAAATAGCCGTTTTGTCTTCCAAGCTTATCTACTAATACTTCAAGTTATCTCCACCGCCAAAATTCAAAATTCAATGAAACCAAAGGAAAGAGACTAGTGGAATGAAAAAAGAAAAACCCCAACTTTTAGCCATACAAATTTCTACTTTAACAAAAAGATGGATAGAGGGGAGAAGTCGTTTTTTCCCTCTGGAGTCCTTCTGGGCCTCCAGTAAAAACTTTCCACTTCTGTTGCCAATTTCCGGAAAGGGCTTTCCATAATATCTTGAGTCTGAGAATGTTGAGGTTGTGCAGTATCATTGAGAATGGCTTTGTCCTCGCGTGTTTTTCACCTGGGGAACATGAGGACAAACGGTAGATTCGTGGAAGAAATAAGTGCTGGGAAAGGCGTCGAGCGCAAAGTAAACAGAGTGAGTCAGGAAACCAAGTTAAGACACTCCTGTCTTTAAAGTACGAGTTTCTGCATTGCTTGGTACATGTGTGTCATTTTCAATTGCATTAAGGTGTGTCAGGTAATGGGTTACGTTAGACTTTGGGGAAAATAGTTTACTGTAGGGTTTTCAAGAAGTAGAGAGCATGTTATATTTCTGGAACACTATTTTTAAACTAGAAGTATCACACTTAAAAGGAATATATTATGTCTTCCTTTAGCCTATGCACATTTTGAATAAAATTTTAGGAAAAATGACGATGAATTGAAGAGATGAGATGAGAGAAGAAGATAAAAAGGAAATAGATTTCGATGCAATTTCTCCTAGTTAAACTGGGCACCACAAATAAGGCTACCGAAGATTTTTAACCTTAAAATTTTAAAGAATCTTAAAATTTAATGATATGTAAACTATTGATAGTTATTCTACAATTATCATGCAGGTAACAACTTCATTCTAGAACAATTCTACACTTAACGTCAGCAACAATAATCCTATCCTACAACATAGTATAGTAATCTTACAAATTATCACAATTACACTGCATTTTGCCACAACTATCATACAACACTTACCACAAAAATCCTACAACTCATTACAATATCTTAAAAAGTTTACTGTAATATTCTACAACACACTATAATGTCCTACAACATAATATCCCACGACTTTCCTACAAAATTTTATAATTTACATCGATATCTTACATCTACTTTAACTTTACAACAATTTACTACAATATTTGCAGCTTACAAATTCTTCTTCATAAGAACAACAACCTGTTTCGGCCAGGTTATGCTCAGTTGGTTTAAGGTATCCGACTACGTTTCGGAACCGTGATTTTAAAAGAGATGCATAAATGGATAATTTTCATGATATTTAGTGTTGCACTCAAATTCTAGAATACATGCATAAATTGTTTTAAGGACATTTTGACAAAAAAATTATTTAAATTCAATATTTTGGCAAAATTAACTTAAAATAATCTTTCAAATGTTCTCCTTTAGGGAAATGCTTCTATTATAATAATATTTTTGCTTGTATACAGCTCAGACCTCTCTAGGAGGCTCAACTAAAATTTTTGAAAAATTCACATTATTTTCAAATTTACAACCATTTTGAAATAATTATCAGCGTTTTTTGGCAAAATTTCTCCCCTCTGTTGTTGTCGTAAAACACGGATAAACCCACTTCTAAGCTATATATTTCAAAAATTCCTGGATTGAGCCTCTGTACAGAGGTTTGAGAATATAGACAGGCAAAATATTATTATAATAGAAGCATTTTTCACAAAAAGGGAGACTATTTTGAAAATGGGTCATTCTATATTTTCATTTTGTCAAAATATTGTACTTAAATAATTTTGTATTGTAATGCTATTCTTAAAAGAACAATTTTATATACGTTTTCTAATATAAGAGTGACACTAAATATCATAAATATTATCCATTTATACGCTTTTACCAAAATCCACGGTTCCGAACGTAGTCTACGTATACCTTAAGCATTTAACTTTTATTCAATTTGACAAAATAAAATAATATATACATAGAAAGTGTAACATTTGAAAATTAATAATGGCTGTGTGAGAGTTAGAATTTAAATATTTGGTTTTATTTACGTCATAGCTATTAGTACGAGTATATACATTTACGTTGAAGTATTTGTTGTTGATACTAATGCCACCTGATCGGCAAAGGCAGATCAAGTCCCATAGAAATTCATCATAGTAAAGGGCTAAGTGACGCCTGTCGCTTCAGCCGTAGCTTTGAGCACCATACAGGTGACTGTACGAATTTGGCCCGATTCCACCCCAATTTTAGAGGAGAACCACTCACAGGGGTGATCAGAGGCCTTCGAAGGAACGATAGATGGCAACACCACACACTCAACAATTTAGGCATGAAAACTGGATTGGAAGGGAAATTTTCTCAGTTTCCTGCACTCGTGAATCAGCCACAAGACTTTCGGATCCCCTGATTTAACGAGCACGTGTTCCGCAGCGTGAATGGTATTTCGTGGTACGTTTATCAGACAGGCCTTCCGGTCCAGCAGGTCCGGTGCTCTAACCACTAGGCTACCCACGTACGTGAAGTTTGTTCAAATATTGGTTGTTTCATTAAGAGTTCAGGAATATGATATTTTGTGAGGCAGAAGGCAACATTCCGTTCTCTTCGGTGTTTTCCAACGGACTTCCCTTTTCCACACCAAGGACTTAGAATGGAGGCGGTTTCTTTCTGACACCTCGGTCAAAGGTAGCTAGGGCGATGACAGAAGACAGGACCTCGCGTATTCAGGGGAATTTTTATAGGGAAGCTGTTATACCATCCAAGAAAGCCGATTTGTCAGATGTATCCAAAATGTCGCAAACGTCACAAAGAAGGAATTAGTTTCAAAACATTGTGACTAAAATTTTATTTCTTTGGCATCTAATATGTTCAGGCAGCATGTGCTAGAGTCAAAAATAGGTGAGTAAAGCACCAATCTCATTATCCAAGCAATGACGGTTATTCATTTTAGCAGTTTGATTTGAACTGATCCGAACGTCCCCAAAAACTTGAAATTTGTCAAGGAGGGAAATTGAATGAATTTCGGAAATTGGTACGTACACTTATAATGTATTTTCATCTAAATATACAGTATACACATGTGAAAAATTATGTTTTAAGCTTGTGCATTCCAAACCTAAAATTTGCATCTTTATTTGAAAATAGTTTTACATTTCATTCAACGCACTTATCTCTATTAAATGATGTAAATACTTTTTCATTTTATAAACTCAGTGTATTTTTTTAAAAAGAGTAATGAATTTTTTATTTAAAGGGGTGTTGGAGGCTAAAAATAATTTTTTTTTTTTGACAATTTGAGATTTTACAATTTCAAATTGTATAGATTCAAACCTTTCACAAAAATAATTTACTTCAACTTCTGGGGTAATTAGAGAGCCATGAAGCCTACTTTTAATTAATCATTGGGAAACTGGAGCCACGCGCCCATTTGAATGGCGAAAAATGTAAACTAAGTACTTCGTTTTTGCTTAAAAGTTGTGAACGTCTTATATAAACCTAAACATGCCATTTTTATAGTAAATTGAGCCTTTTGTTTTTTTTTATTTCCTAGCCGATTAAAAGTCTCACTGTATACATTAAAATCAATTTATCTCAAAATATATAGAGGTGATGTGCGATGTACACCTTTTTCTGAGAAACTACTGTTCACAGGTATGTAAATTTTTTACGATATACTTATAATGATGGCTAATATATACCGAAATGAGACTTTTGTAAAAAACTCAAAAATTTATTTTTTACAAATTTTTTATGTGAAAAATGGGTTAAATTTTGCAATGTTTGATAAAATATTTCATAAATTATTAAAAAATTCAAAATTAGCTAAAAGCTCATTTCAGTATGATAAAAAGGAGTACTTTAATTGTATGAAAAGTTTCAGGCAGGAACATATAACAGATTTTGAGAAAAGGTACATCGAAAACAGGCAATTTAACGTTGTCAGTATATATAGAGAGAGAGAGGTTTCCAAAACTTCCCTTAAAACAATTAATTTTCCAAACTCATTTGTTTTAAAAAGTTATGCAATGGATATACAATGAGATTAGTTACATAATACATTTTTCTAAAATCTGTAACAAAGAAAAAAATTGAATTCAAAACTATAGCTCTTATTTCAGAATATCTGCTTCCAATAATATTGACAGTTTTCATTTAACACTGAAATTGCTTTAAATAATTTTCTGTTTTGCATATATTAAAATTAGAATTTTAGAATATCGGAACTAAGGTTTATAAAACCTAAAGCCTCATGTAAAATCAATGTACATATAATTTCAAAGCTCACGATCAGTCAGCACTCACATAAGGCAAGCTGAGAGTTTTTTTTAGTTAATTAAGTTAATTCTCAAATTTTCCACATGTGAGACATTTAAAAAGTAATCCTCAGTTTGAGAAAAAAAGAATAAAATACCTGAGCAGAATTGAAAATGAATGCAAATTTTAACAAAATACTGGTATATATAAAATGAAATATTTTAAATTTAAGTGTGGGTTAGCTACGATGTGTAAGCGCCCAAATGTAGAGTACGCTTAAAAAGCGCGGGTATGTAAGGGAGCAGGGCGCAATGGTCACATATACTGGGATGTGCACATGGAACGGGGCCGCGTCATAGATTTGGGCCCCCGAGGTTTGAGTTTATGTTTTGTGACAACACATACAAATCATTCAGAAAAAAAACCCTAATAATTGGAAAAAAGTATCTTTGAAAATATGAATTTTCTGATTTTTACATAATGCCACCGGGTTTTTGCCCCGCTATCTTTAACCTAGAGCGATCGCATGGGGCACAGGGGGCACCCAGGTCGCGAAATCTTTAATTCTGGGAAAACTATTAACTTATTATCAATGACCTTAAATGTCCTCCCATTTACAGTCTTCTGGGAAATAAAATACATTTGTCACTATCTCCCACTTTTTTCTGCAATAGCAAACGTTTATTTACAATATTAAGGTACTTGGGGTAACTGAGTTCCCATTTTTGTTTCAAAATATTTTCTATGAGCAGGCTACATTTTTCTCCTGCGCGCGGCTTAGTGGTTTTAATTGCTGTGTAGTAAGACTCATTGTGGTTAATAAATGTAAATGAACAGAATATCAAAAAGAAATGGGCATCTGCAATCTTTATTTAAATGAATAAACTAATCAAGCAAAGGAAGAACTTGATGAAATAATGGATATTAATCATTACAGAGAAAGCAAATTTCAGAAAAGAGATGAATATGAAACGTTTATAAGTTAAAAGGAAATTTTTCAAATGCTACCTAAGAAACTCCATCAAGAAAGATACAAAGCCAAAAGTGTACCACAAGACTCACTGCGTCCTGTCAAAAAGGCACAAGCAATAAAAAGTTCAACATACTATTTGTCAATCATCAAAGAACAATAGAACTACAATAACTTGAACAAAATATGATAGTTTCGCCTGCATATATCATTTCTGTAATGTTAGTGAAAAGTGTCTATGATTTGTGTCCTTTATTAAAGTAAACCACATTTGAAACAATTTAGAACAGTTTGACTGGGTTTTTTCTCAAATTATCAAATAAAAACTGAAAACTCAGTAAAGTAAGTAAGCATATTTTCGCTTAGTTAAATTATTCACTGGAATTACGATTTTTATCGTGTACAATAAAAATAATTATAAAAAAAAGGATTGGGGTGACTCCGCTACCCCGAGCAAATAACTAACGTTAGTATCGAGTGCACACTTCTCCTGGGTTATCATTAAGATCCGCCGTGTAGGGGAGCGATTCAAGTTAAATCTGTCGATAGCTCAAACGTCCTCCCGTTGGTGTGATGTGGTAGTTAGGAGAGGGTGTGCCAGCTCAGGTGTTGTCCTCACCACTTGACCATGGTTCAAAATCACGAGGTCCGTCGCCAAACGCCCTCGTGTAGCTGAACAGTGCGATGTTAATATTTACTCACTCCTGGGTTAACATTCATCCTTCATTTGAAATGTACTGTCAAAATTATATTTTAAACAAGATTTTAAACAAGATACAAGTTTTAAAAATGCTTTACAACTGATGCAAAATAAATTATAAGTGTAAGCAACTTTATTCGATTTTTTCCCCTACAAATGCTTTTTGAGCTCTTTAGAAAAAAATGCCAGTATATATACAATGTATTACTACTTATCTTAAATATATTTTATACCTATTACATATTGTTTTTGTAAACATTGTTCAAAAGAATTTTTGAAATCCTCTTTTAATTAAATCGTTTGTGAATTTTGTTTAATAGTGCGCAGTGTAAATAATTTAATTCACTCTCAATAAAAGGAAATAATATTTTTAAAAAACCTTCAGTCTTCTGAGTTATTTTTTAAAAAATATCACAAATTCTCAGAGAATAATAAATGAAATATATGATTTCAGCAAATATTATCACGTAAAAGTAATAATGAATTCGGTAACATATGTATTATATTTGCTTCTGATATTTATTGATAAATATAATACATCCAAACTGAGATGAAAATGCATCATAATATGATAAATTTTTAATAAAAAAAACTTCCAAAAAACCAATGACATAAAATAAAGCTAAAAGTCTTAATTGGTAATTGAAACAAATATTTTGTCATCTAATATTTTTACGTTTGGTGACTAGTTTGAAATTATTTTGTTTTAACTTTTCTCCTACAACAGAATAAAGTTTCATTTAGTTTTTCACCGAAGGGAGAATTGCTTACAAACTAATAGTTATAAAAAAAAGTAAAATTTTTAGAAACAAAATTCAGAAGTTTGCAAAGCAGATTCTACCAAAAGAGGGCTTTTTTTTATGTATTTTTACATCATTTTGTTTAATAGCCTGCAGGACACACTTTTTTTTTCGTCATTTTCTAACTTTGAAAATTTAATTTATTTTGAATAAAATGCAATGGATATATTTAATAGAATTTTATTTCTTTCTAATAATCAGTTTAAACTCTGGCTTTAACACGCATTTCAAGAAATCTTATTAACTTATTAAGCAAAGTAAATACATTCATCTTATTAAACAAATATATATAATATATATATTGGGAAATATGTAAAAAATAAACAAAAACAGCAAAAACTAATAAAAACTAATAAAAATTCCACACATTCATCACCTTTTTAGGGTTTTTCTTTTAACAAACAACATTTTTAAAACATAAAAATGTTGAATGTATTGAGAAAAATTTAATATGATTTCATAACATGCTTCACAAAGGCTTTTCTCCGAAAATAAAACAGTTTATTTCAATTGATTTAATTCATAGAAGTGCGTCGAAACTTTATCATGTTACTAAGTAAACTTTCGCAGCGGGAAAGACATAATGTGATGAGGGAAAAAATAGATAGAAACATAAAGAAGTGCTACTTCATACAGTTTTGTTTTAATTGGTTCACCTTTTTCCAATTATTCCATAACTCTTTTACACTTTAAAGGTAAACTTAAATTTTATTGCTTATTACTAAGCTCATTACTAAAGCCCCATAATTTTTATGTTAACCTGTCTGGTTCTAGTCAACCACCAAAAATATTTATGATTAGTGTCACTTAGTTAGTATCGTATAGTTTGAAGGAAATTTTAAAAAAAATAATTTTCAATATTTCGGCAAATTAATTAGAATAACTGTTAAAATGTTTTTTTAAGAGCATATAATATTTTGACAATAAAATAATTTACAATCAACTATATTTTGCAAAATTAACATTAAACCCCCTTTAAATAACCTTTTTCAAAATGTTCTCCTTTTGTCAAAAATGGCCCTTCTAATTATAATTAAGATTTTTGACCTCACATATAAAGCTATAAAAGAACCTTCTGTACAAAGAGGCTAACTTCAATATTTTTGAAAAATTCACATTATTTTCAGAGTTACCACCCATTAAAATATTATCGGCGTTTTTCTTAAAATTCTCCCTCTGTTGTCGTAAAACATGGATAAACCCATTTCTAAGTTATATATTTCAAAAATTCTAGTTGAGCCTCTGTAGAGTGGTCTGAGCTATATACAGGTAAAATATTATTATAATGGAAGCACTTTTCACAAAAGTGAATATTTTGAAAATGGGTCATTCTATGTTCATTTTTTGTCAAAATATTGTACTTAAATAGCAATTTTTTATTGTAATACTATTCTTAAAACAATTTTATATACATTTTTAATTTAAGTGATGCTAAATATCATAAATATTATCCATTTATACGCTTTTTCAAAATCACGGTACCGAACGTAATCGGATACCTTAACGTCACGCGTAAAAACAAGATGAGGGTAATAGGAAAAGGACTCTGTAATTTTGAAACAATCAAGTGACAAAGGCAACACTCGGTTCCCTTCCCTCTCCCCAAACCAACATCATACCCTGAATACTCTAAGTCACAATAGATTAAAGAACATCCTTCCCATAATGTGGCATACAGAGAAACTTAAATGGGAAATAAGGTATAAAAACCGAATTTTCGACGGCTAGAAATACTAGGGTAACTTGTGCGTGTATGCGTGTTATTTCTAACCACCGTCAAATCCGGCATATAACGCTCCTTTTTAACACAAACAAGTAATATAAAGAAAAATTTAATCAATTCCTACTTACAAGGATAGGGCACAACTAAGGAAATTCATTTGGGATCGAGACTTGGTGTAATAGTAGTACTACTCCTTTAGGGTGTTCACCCCTCAATGTAATTCCGCCGAATGGCCAGTCAATTCGGAGAAATTAGGCTTCGAAATTCATGCTTAGCTTTTATACAATTAAATTTTAATTTCATCCAACGATTCTGTAGCTTGGTTGGCAAATCGTCTGCTTACTATGCGCGAGGTCAGGGTTCGATTCCACGCGATCAACAGATTTGGCATTTTATCATGCTGGATTGTACTTGTGGTGAAGGTGTAGAAGATAAAAAGAATATCTTTCTGCATTGCAATCTTCATGAATTACCTAGATCTGATTTCAGAAATAGTTAAATAAGCCTCTCAAAAAGTTGGCATTCTATTTTTCAGATCTTTTTAAGCGATTGGAGACTTTCGTTTTACTGTCTAATTTTGTTCATAATTTAATTTTTTTTTAGTTCTAGTGTATTATTACTTACTTTTGTAAGCCTCGTGGCATACTTTGTGGTATACGAGGAGTTTTGTCTAGTTAATTAAATAAAAAAATGTCCAATGTATATTAACAAACACATTAAAACTCAAAAAATGATTTCAAGGCTTTTAGTTATCAAAGAATATAGAAATATGCATAAAATTTTATAATAGGAAGATTAATATAAAAGGAAGGATCTTAAAAATACAGACTAGTAAAGTTCCCAAGCTCTTATAGGAAAAAGAAAAAACAAAGAAGGTTAGAAGTAAAATTAAGAACAAAAGAGACCTGTGATAGATTAATTCAAATCAGCATAGTAATTTTGTTCGTACAAATTAAGTGTAAAATAAATTAAGAAGTGAAAACTATAAAGGCATTTTAAAACTAGTATATGACTTTCTCATAAATTATTTATCAAATTTTGAATTCATAAATGCGACAAGGAATGATTTTCCTTTGGGAATTAGGATAAATATGTTACTTGAAAAAAAATATACCTTTTAAAATTATATTGTTCCTTTTTAAAACGTTTCCAATTTAATATTACAAACGATTTAAATTAATATGCATTTTTTTTTTGCATATGTATAAGCTACATTTTAAAAGGGTTTTAGGAAAGAGTCGTACGAATGAAGGTTGATTATTGTACAATATTTTTGTGGCTTGCACCATAAGAAGATAAACTTTTCATAATATACTTTAAACAATTCCTGCTATTTCACAGTGGTAAATGATTCGATTAATGATAAAAAAAATTACAAAGAAACAACTATTCATACGCTAACACAAAAAGAAAAAAAATTATTTTTCTGTAAAACACTTTTCTGCATTATACCACTTTCGACGGTGAAGTATTACTTTTATATTTACTAACGAGCTCTAAATAAACCTGCATGGGTACATCATTATAGCAAATATACAAGATAATTAAAAGTATACGTGATAATAGTAATAATGTAAATAAGTGTTTTATAGATTCGTTACATTAGTGTATAGAATACATGTAAAAATATACTAAAAGAATAGTGTAATACAGAGGACAAACAGCTAAAGAAATAGATATCTACAGAGCACTCTACATTAAAATTACGAGAAATCTTTCCTTTTAAATATTTTTTTGGCAGCATAATTACTTCTAAATTAAATAAGATTAAAACATCATTGATGTACATAATTAGCAAATATTTAATTCTATGTTGAAATAATAGGAAAATTTAAAGTGCGTGTGTGTCTATCTGTGTGATATCATATACAGTGAAATACGTTTAAAGCGAAAACGCTTCAGACGAAATATCGGTTAACACGAAATAATACATCGGCCCTAATAAACTGTAATGTATTTTCAGGCATTTTTTCTTTTAGAACGAAGCGAAAATCGCTTAACACGAAAAGATTTCCCTTTTCGGAATGAACAAAATACAGAAAATACCAACCAGGCAGGTGAGATTTAAGAAGGGTGACTCTTAATGAAATGTTTGAAAAAATTTATGTATTATTGGACTGTTCTTCTGTATCATGAGAAGAATTCGTTGCAGCAGATGATTATAATGTGTGTACAGCCCCAATTAGGGCAGTCAAAGACATTTTGGAGTTTGTTCAAAACTCAAAATATATCATTGATGCAGATTCTGATGATGAAAAAGAAATGAAAAGTGTAAAATGCAGCTCCTGTTCCCACGTCATCCGAAATGAGGAGCGTCATGAAAAGTATGGGCAGATACTTAGACCCACATTCTAATGGTGAAATGAATAACAAAATCGATGACATCCAACAATTTGTTGACACTGTGGTGCTTAAAAAGACAATGCAAAGAAAAATATCAGATTACTTTCTAAAAAACTCAATAAATGTTTTGTTTTTCGAAAAACTTGAAAATTTTAAAGTAAATTTTATTAAATTCTTGAAAATATTTTTGTTTCATTGATTTTTATTAAATGCATGCCCACACATATGTACTCGAATAAAAATTTTGTTGAATATATATATATAACATAATTTGCCATATCCTGTAACACGAAAAAAAATTTCAGTCCCCTCAGTTTCGTGTTACAGGATTTTCACTGTAATTATAAAGTTATTATTAAGTTTAAAGATACTCGTCCTTGTGTAATGTCTTCAGTGACCAGAATTATAATATTTAAGCAAGACGAGGCATAGATTCAACAAGTTTGCTGAAGCGTTCTACAGGAATGGCTTGCCAAACGTTAGGGAAACGTCCATAATTCGATAAGCGTCGCTTTTGTAGTGTGACGCGCGTTCATGTTTTTTCAAAACATCCCACAGATGGTCAATAAGATTTAAGTATAGCTTCTAGGTGGCCATTTCATGACAAATAAGTCAGAGGAATGCTCATTCAACCAGGAAGTAGACTACCTTGACCTGTGAGAGGCGCAATTATTTTGCTGGAATACTCCAAAATGGATGGAGGTGATAAGCAAGTAACTCTGTGTACGAAAAGATCCTAAGAGTTACGATTAGAAGCCCAAGATCTCAAATTCATACCTGGCATGCAAAATTTATGGGTCTGATGCCATATCCTAAGCTTCCCCTCTATGTTAAGTAGTCGGAATCGAAACTCGTCCTCCCACTCGTTTCCAGTTCTCTCGGGGCCATTCTCTGTTTTCTTACCCAGATGAGTATTGTATTCTCTGGGTATTGCAGCTCCTAAAATCCATATGGTGAACCGAACTTTGCACTTTCTGCTTACGGTGGTATTCACCGCTAACCTGACCCATCGATGAAACCTGGAGTTAACAGGCAATCAAGTTAAAACTAACACCAGGTTAGAACTTCAATTCACAGCTGTTTTTCGACCTCCAGTTACTTGACTCTGGGTTTCTTAACCTGGGGTAACTGGTCGATTCCCATTGGTCGAAGTAAACCCCGTGACTTCGACATATTTGTTTGCGATCGGAACAGAAGAGTGGCATATTCGTCTCTTTTCAATGTTTATTTTTCAAAATGAATACTTTCAAAGTTTATTTTACACAATTTAGAAAAGGAACACTTGAATGTTATATAAAACAAAAGAAACTAATGCGGTTAGTTGTTTTGAAAAAAAACAGAAGCGTATAGTGAAATACCACGGCAATATAATGAGACTGATATGATGGGTGATGAATCCATGAACGGCACGACAAATCCATCAATGTTTTTAAAAAAAAGCGTTATTCGTCAAGAAGAAAGATGTGAAGAACCTAGGGTGTGGTGAAATATCTAAAGAAATGGAATAGACGGACTTTAAAATGAGGTATTTGGAGCTGATACTGACGTTGCCAATGTCTATGCCATTCGACAGCGACAGTACCAAAATCGAAATTTCAAGTAAGTAAATTTCTTTAGTTATTACATATTTTAATTAAATCTTAGTCAATAAAATTAAAAGCTGTTAGTTAATGCCCACTCCCCAGGAAGACTGTCTCACTAAAGAGAAAGCATATTTGTTCTTAAAAATTAAAATACCGTTTTGAAATGTTTCATAAGTTTCTTTTAAACTACCCACACTAAATAGTATTATGTAACAATAAAAAATATTAAAGGAAGTTTGCTGTAGATGTTTAACTGGTCCAGTAGAGGTGAAGTAAAAAAAACTTTCTTCTACCTATACTAAAAAGTTATAATATTTTTCTTTCAAATAGAATCTCAAAAATATTTCAACATGTCAACTTCTGTTTTCCTATGTTTGATTATTCAAATGCATTAGCATAAAGTTTATCAAAACTTTCATGTGACAAATAGATTAGATAAAAAATATTTGATTATTTGTGGTAATGAGCTGTTGGTACCAAAAGATAATAATCTTTATAGCTTTTTCTGGTTTTTGGTGAAACGTATATTTTTCTTATAGTGATCTGACCATTCTCTTACAAACATAGTCATGTGAAATAAGTTTATGAATTTAGTATAAAAAAAGGAAAACTTTTATTAAAAATATGTTTTTTTAAAAAAAAAGTTAAATTATTTTTGCTTTTTCCATAATAACTTTGATCCAAGCAATCATTTACTTTTAAATCCATCAAGCTGCTTAGTATAGTTTCAATAATAAACTTTTAATTTATTGTGAATCAGGTATTTAATTTATTGTGAAAATAGGTATTACTTATCTGAAACAAAAGGAATTTTTTTATTTGACCAAGTAGATAGTCATAGAACTTGATTTTAAGAACTAGTTTGTATTCCTATTAAACATGTAATTTTTATTTAACAGATTACAAGTTGCAGGAATAAAGAAAATCATATAACAGATCAAGCCAATAAAAATGCAACTCCAAAGACAGCCAGAACGGACACCTTAACGGTGTTCAGAAAGCATGCTTAAAAGCCAGCAACTCCATCTGCTGCTACGTGCATAAAAGTTGAGCATCAGCAATTCATAAAATATATAAGAGCTGGAAGAAAAGCTCTAAAAACTAGTGTAGGAGAAATTATTGGCTACATTGAAAGATGGCCCACAAATATTTTTTCAAAATCATAATTTAAACATAGAATAAATAATTTTTATTACAAAATTTTTTGTGATTTTTTTCATTTACAAAAATTAAGATTTTTATAAAAACATAAAAAAAATTAATTAGAGAAATAATTTGTGACGGCATTTCATTTGACAAAATCAGCCAAGCAACGTGTCCTTGCTTCAAAGCTCGGTGTTGAATTCGTTTTTCAGCACTAATTGTAATACTAAAACTTCCATCTGGGGATCTGCAGGTGGTTCGAGATCCCCTAGAATAGTATATTAAATGATAAACAATATAAGTATTACAATTTGAAATAAGTTGAAACTGTGTGTGTGTGTGTGTGTGTGTGTGTGTGTGTGTGTGTGTGTGTGTGTGTGTGTGTGTGTGTGTGTGTGTGTGTGTGTGTGTGTGTGTGTGTGTGTGTGTGTGTGTGTGTGTGTGTGATGCGTGCGTGTGTGTGTGTGTGTGTGTGTGTGTGTGTGTGTGTGGTGTGTGTGTGGTGTGTGTGTGTGTGTGTGTGTGTGTGTGTGTGTGTGTGTGTTGAAATATCAGCATAGTTCTTAGTAAATAATCTCAAATCATTACTTTCTTGTGTGTGTAACTATAGCTTACCTTTTAAATTTAGCTGTTCAGTATATGAGTTGATGAAGCATCTTTTCTCACATATATATCTATAAAATGTTTGTGAGGTCTACGAAGTCTAGATTTTTATAATGTGTTTTATTTATATATATCAAAGTATAATATATTTGATGAACTTCAAACACTAAAAAACCTAATCTTAAAGGGAACTTTTTGCTTCAATTTTTTTGCATATTTGATCCCTAAGAAATAGAGGATACTTTGCTGATTTCTTTATTTGCTGAAATAGTAGTTATGATAATTTACAATCATATGCAAGTGTCCCCCTTCCTTTTTTTAAACAGATGATTCTGAAATGCATTTCCCTTCCTAGTTTTTCAAAACTAACTGGCTCTGAAACTTCATATCCTGTTAACTGTGCCTTTCGCTGCTCCATTACAGTAGTGTTTACATTTTATCATTAGTATTTCTTTACTTTCCTATATGTGTTTTGAAATAGAAACACACAACAACAAAATATTATGTACATTTTTCATTGATTTTGCAATACGACTGCTTCACATGGATACATTTTCTCTTGTATATGATATGAATGCATTTAGAAAGAGTGATATTTCAAACTTAAACAGCTTATTATAAATCAATATTGGATGAAGATAGTGACAGTGCTTGTATTTCAAAAATTTTAATGGTTTTCTTATGGAAAATCAAAGTGATGTAAGTATTGTTAAACCAAATATAACTATCCAGTTATTATAGAATATGGAAAAGTACAAACACTATAATAAAATTGATTCAATTGTCATAAGTGAAGATTTGAGATATCGAAGGTAATATAAGAGAAATACATTCAAATTTTGTCAGCAGTTGGATTGTATTAAAATGTTTTGTGACTCACAATTTTTCTTGAAAAGTATAACAATAATACAGGTATACTTTTCATCTCATTCTGTTTCATAATGTTTTTTGTAAAATGCAAACATTTCTTTTGAAATGAATACAATTTTTCTAGTATATTCTCAAAATTTTGAAATCATTTATTTCATTTACTCTTTGAGATTTTTTAAAGTTATGTTCAGTATATAGAATATTACATCTATAATTTATGGTATTTTTGTAAATTTGAAACTAAGAATATATATATATAATTCATGCAGCAACATGCATGAAGAATATATTACACAATTTGTAAATGTAAACATTAAATATGATACAAACTGTACGTAAAATTTATTTTACATTGAAAGTTTACAAAGTCTTGACACATAATTAAATTCACAGAATATTCTGACCTAGACACATACATAAATTGTGCAGAACAAAACAAAGCAACAATTATTGATGGCACTCATCTATAAGTAATAGTTTAAACCAACTGATAGGCACGCAAAACTTCTTTTGAGGATGGCATACTTCTATTCGATAGTGTTTTTTGTCGACACATGCAATTTATTATACCTGAAACAAAATATAATTTAAATAACTATCTAGAAATGTTACTAATGTGCAGATTGTGTTTTTATCTAACTAAATAAGCAAGTTGTATGTTGAAATTATAACATATGCTGTTTACATTTTATACTGATGCTATGCTTAGTCTAAGAAATTTTAGTTTTTCTTAAAAATGTTAGCTTTACACAAAACTTTTGCACTTTAATTGGAATGTGGAAATCAATCTACTTGTTTTTATTTCAAAAAGGTATGGTGTCTCATTTTTGCTATTTTTTTCAAATTACAAACTAATTTCCTCAGTATAAACAAACCAATTTTTTCGTGGCCAGTCATGTAATGCATGGTGAGAAAGCAGCTTCTATTTCATTAAATTACTTCTGGATTTTGTTTTCATCAGCTATCTAAATACCTTTTTTTGATGTATGAAGTAAATTTTATTAATCACAATCCAAAGGTGAGGAGCTGTTTTTAATATATGATAATCTGGGAAAATTTTGCTTTTAAAATATCGAACTGATTTATAATATATATAAAAATGAATATTACATACATATATATCACTGACTATCAATAGTTATGATTTTTTTTCTGTTTGATCTGTATAATATGTTTTATAATTCTATGCATGAAATAAAGATTTCGAAAACAAATCTTTATCTCCTAGCAGATGGTAGATGTCTTTATACAACTGATATGTTTTTAGGGAAAGACAGAGAGAGGTTGCATTGTTGTTGAAAATACCACGAATATATAATACATAGGAATGAAGTGAGTGCCTAGGTTTTGTAACAAATATTGATCAGAATATCAAGGTGAATGTAAAGCATTTTGGTGTTTATTTAATCTTGAACATCAGCAAAAAATCCAATGATATTTACACATATGTGGTCAGAAGTACTTCAGACAAATCTAGACACCAAATTTAGCAACAGCTGTAGATTAGATGTTTCTAGATAATACCACAAAGCATAGAAGCACAAATGTTGAAGTCAAATAGTGTATTGGGAAATAAGCATCTTACACACAACATATAAATCTCCTTAGGATAACAATGTATTATTCTTGCTGATCTATTCAACATGTCATTTTATGTTACAAGCTATTTATGATGCAGCCAACAGAAAAAGATAACTATGTTTTCCAAATCCTTATGTAACATAGCATCACTTTAATAAAAATTTCTATTAATTTGAAATAATTAAGCATAAGAAAAATAAATAATTATCAGATGCACATACCATTTTGCGAAACTCGTAGCCGTCCATTTCTTCAAATATATTATTTCTTTTTTTCTTAATATCCTCTCTCTTCTTGTTTTCTATTTTCTTTAAATAATGAAGAAGTGAAATTGAAGAAAAATTTACAGGATTCATCGTAAGAGTAAAGAAATCCGAACTCACGAAACAGCTTCGAAACTGTAAACACTCCAAAAATCGCTTACTACACATGCACTGTTAAAACTAACCCGGCTCTGAACTGGGTTAGAAATTTTTAACCTGATCCGGAGTTAAGTTATTAACTTGCGATGGTGAATAGCGTTTTCGACGAAACCCAGGTTTCCTTCCTCTAACCGGCAGTCAAGTTAGCGGTGAATACGGGCGTTACTGTCAGCTGAGAGATAAACTGCGTTAATGTTTGTCCTCGCTGACTATGTACAATATGGCAGTACCCTCTCACACAACACTCGTTTAAGGCATAATTGTCTTTTGCGGTTTATTCGAATGCTAGTTTTTCCCATCGTCCGTGAATTCTCTTGACACTTCCGACCTTGAAAATTATAGTTCTCTGAAGATTTCGGAAATTTAGTGATTCATACGTAGAGTGCCTATTATTTGTCCTCGATCGAAGGCGTTAAACTAATTTTACTCATACTGGTAGTTGAAACTACTGATTAACAACAATAGTATGAGATGTACATTCATTTACCATAGCTTTCTCAAGTACGCATAAGTGAGGAATAGTGCTACTGATATTAGTCAATCTCTGACAGTGTTAAGTGAGGCATTGTCGATCCCTGATTCAGAGGCACTACAATATATCTCAGTAGATTAAATATTGCAGTGGTGTGATCAAATTCTATGAAAAACTTGTTGAAGTACTATCCATTCATCATTTGAGTGTAGTTTAAAAATATGAAATCCAACACCAGTAGACCTTGTGTAGCTCTAGTGCGATATTAATACGAATTATCAATATTAATCCCAATAAGAGCTCATTTTCTCCCAATAGTAATGATCTTGCTTATCTCACTTTACCTCGTACCCTCTCAGTCCTTTATTCAATTATAGCACTATTTATACTCTTGTAATAATTTCTGAAAAGGACTCGTACTAAGAAATATGAAATGCCTCGAAGCAGTCAAGCTTTCTCCATTTATATCTTGCGAGACGAGTCAAACACACGCCGTTGACTGAGTCAATAAGACCCGAAACAAACATATTGGCAAGACGTACACAAGCATACATTTCCTTTGTTTGCTGTCAGCATTAGAAACAAGGTGCTTCTGAAACACACTCCTTTGGAGAAACTGGATATTAAATGTTCGAATATTGTTATTTCCGCCTATATCGAATTACTGTCATCTAATAATTAGAGATGGTGGAACAGATAAAGCAGGAGAGGAGCGGGATAACTGAGTAAATATCATGTGTGTAAAGTTCCCCTCGCTAAAAATAATGCGTATTCTTAACAGAACTAGACAAACTGATTTTGGTTTGTTTGTACAGCATTACAAACTTGTGGATTTGGAATTCAAATTACGTTTGCTACGTCCTGGAACGCTTTGTCACGGTTGGTTTTGTTCCGTTGGAATAAGCTTTTTGCCTACGGTGATTTTATTGTTGGAGTTATCAGATATAATATTTGTATCGAATGTGTGTTGTGATTTTAACAGTTTTATATCTCCTTTTGTTAGCGTGTATCTCTCTTTCTCTCTAGTTTCCAGGATGTTAAATTTGCTAAATTATTTTCAAAAACAAAGATTGTTTGATTTCGAAAATAAATGAAATAAATGTTCTAAAAGTGAGAGAGCAAATAAAATTTGCATTTCAGAATAAATTAAACCAATTCGATTGCTGGAGGACATGAGCAGACAGAATGCACCAAAAACTCAACTTCTAGGCATTGACGCTTAGCTTAAACTGAGAAAATACTTAAAATTGTGTTAATTAATTCTATAAATCAGTTGCTGTGCATTGATTTATGAGAGAACTCTTATCAAATGTCCATGTATGCACAGTCTTCAACTGCATTACAATGTGAATTTTCTCAAACCAGCTCATTCGTAAATTTTTCTTTATAAATTATCACCGAAACAATAAATTAATTATAATGAATATTTCAATTCAAGTATGTTGCTTTGGTTTTATTGAAGTACGGATCTTCAAACTGTGGCCCGTTTAAGGTATTTTAGAGGCCTTTCATTTGAATCTAAGGCAAATTCAGGAAAAATTGCCTTGTTTTTGCCGTAAAAAAAAACGCCATTTTTTTCTGTTATTCTTGATGCTTGAAACATTTTATTGATATGATTGATATTCATTTGAGATAAAATTTTCTTAAATTGACAAATTTTTCAAAAATTTCACTGTATCTTAAATAATTTTAAATACAAAAAATCTGACAATGCATAAAATCTCAGAAGCTTTCAGATGAAAAGGTAGACTTTTATCTTCAACACGCAAAGTATTTTAATTCAACCAATGGCGTAACGGAGAATATTAGGGCCACCCTGCAAAATTAGGTTTGGGCCCCAAGCCTATCTTATAAAGGCTTGCGTACTTTATGTCTGTCAGGTTTTGGGCACCTTAGAGATCTTACCACCCCACTACGACGTGGGGGTGTATGTTACGCCACTGAATTCGACTTCCATTCAAACTTTTTGAAACCGATATATATATAGTGGAGTTATGAGCAAATTATAGGAGTGGTAATTGTTGTATTAAATATGAGAGAAAAATCGTTCAAAAATTGTGAATTGAACTATTGATAGGATGCTCTTCGGTGAGTTTTTAATGATTTACGCTATTCACATTTGTGAACATACTGGGTTTTTAATTTGAACTTTCGGATTTTAGACATTTTAGACATTTATTCTACCTATACAACTATTTTAAAGATGGGTGCGTCATCTTTGGTGTTCGGTGGTTCACTTATATTATGCACTTAATTGTTTTAGAATTTTAATGTTATAGAGAGAGAGTACTTTTTCAGAATGCGGTGGCGAATAGTTTAATTTTTCAAGTTTAATGGTTTAATTTTAATTTTTAAATTTTAAATTTTTGACAATTGGATATTTTCCAATTAACTTACCAAGTTGCAATAGGGGGAAGGTTGGCGCCATCAAATTAGTTTAACCCCACTTATAGGTCCTAAGTCCGAGGTTGCACTTGGATATTTTATAAATTTTTATTTTATAATTTTTTAATTTTTTTAATTTTGTTTGAAAACGTTGGAATTTTATCTTCTATATTAGCCATTGATATTTTGAAATGGATTTAATGTTATAAGATTCATATAGTTTCAATTTTTAATTCATTGTTGAGTTGTGATTAAATTATATATATATATATATATATAAAATAAATTTGTATAATATTTCAAAAACCAAAAATAATAGATAATGAACGTAACAAGAAATAACGTAATAAGAATATAAAAGCAAAACATGAAGATCGAAAAAATACTAAAAAGGAACTATAAAAAAGAACCTAGCGAGTCAGAATGCAATTTCGGACTTAGGACCGAATAAGTGGGTTAGACTAGTTTTAAGGCGCCAACCTTCCCCCTTTGCAACTCGGTAGGAAAACCAAGTAAAAGAAACAAAAATTTAAAAGTATAAAAAAAATTCAAAGTATATAAAAATAAACAAAATTCAAAGTATCAAAACTCACAGAGGTATGATAAAACCACTGATTAATATTCTGAAACAAATTCTCCCCAATTTCTTAAACGGAAAAAAAAAATAAATAAATTATTAAACGAAATCTTCCTACTTACAGATCCCTTTCTAGAGAATCAAAGATCTTGGGTATCTCTGAACGTATCTTTTGAACTACCTTTTACACTAACGAGCATAGATAGATATCGAGATAGATGACAATCAATTTTGGTAGGCTTTGAATTGGTTGATTGTCAAAAATGTAAATTTGCTAGGTTCTAATTTGGTTGGTTGTCAAAATGTGTAAGATGTTTAAGATTTTTTGGAAAGATGTAAACTGTGATATGGGGTGTTATGATATAATCTTCACAGCAAGACCACTAACATGCTGACTTTGAAATCCTATTGTTGTGTGGTGGATTTGGAATCAGAAGTAGCAAGACGACTAATATATTTGTGATGAATATAAGTTCTTAAGAAGTTAAAAGGGTATTCATGATCTAAACAACATTTAAAAATTTTTTTGATATTATTAAATTTATCGATTTTGTGGGTAGTTAAGTTATCATTTCTAAATAAAAAATTCAAAATAACATTTCTAAATTGATAAATACAAGTTACTGTTCCATACAGGAATTTTAATTATATGGAACTTAAAAGTCTCTTTTTTCAAAAATGTTACTGACTACATTATTGTTAATTAGATGCAAATCTAAATCCAGAATTCTACCATATTAGAGTTAAAAATTTGTTTTAAGGAGGTTGAGATATCAGGTAGAATGTAATATTTGGTTTATATTCATTATTTTTACCAAAAATTTTTAAATCATCTATATAACGATAAATCAAATAGTCTTTAAAAATATGGTCAATTTCAAAAATGTAAATACAGGTTCGCTTAAAACAATAACTAGCTGGACCACCCTGAGGTAATCCTTTGATCTGTTTATAAAGATTCTGATTAAATGCAATGAAATTCTCTTTTAATACGAGGTTAACAAGAATATCAATTTCTCTTTTCATTGAAGTATATAGCTCATATTTATCATAAAGTAACTGTAGAACCCGAATCATATCATCAATATCAATAGAATTAAAAAAGGGCCTCGAAGTCAAAGCCATGCATGGAAAAAAAAATTTAACACATCTTTAGTAACTCTGGCAATTTCTAAGCTTTTTTTAATTATTGCCGTGTTTTGTAAATTATCAATTAAATTTTGAAGAAGAGACTGTAAGATCTTACCCGACCTCGTGATATATGTATTGTACCCATTAGTGATACTACGAAATTTTATAGGGCTTTTATGAAATTTTGGTGTTAAAAAAAATGCGTGGATATTTAATATTATTTAGATGAATATTCAGTCTTTTGTTCAAAGCTAAAGACGATTATCATCTTCTCTATTACAAATGAATTGATTTTTGAAATGCATTATTATTTAAAATGTGATTATTTAATATTTTACTGTAATAATATTTACAGATTATGGCATAATTAGCAGAGACCTTATCAACATATGTAATCACGAAGTCTTTTTGGATATTTCCTATTGATGATTTAAGATCTTTATACATAATTTCATTTTCAACACTGAAATCTAATTTTTGAATTTCTATTGCTACATAAGATCTAAATTGATTAAAAGCCTCAATTGGCTCAATATATATATATATATAAATCTGTAACCCCATCTCTTCCCTTAGAATCAGTTGTATTCTTGTAAAACAAAAATCTAACTTTTTTTATATAAATATCCTGACTACAATATTTTTTTGACAGTCGTGTGCCTCGTGGATCATTGTGAATTTATTGATGCGGCGTTCAAGCGTTAAAGATTGAAGACCCTTATATTAGCGCATTTGTTGTTTTTATATTTTGGTATTACTTAATTGAAATGATCTGTAGGAATGTATGATAAATATTCTTCCCTCATTGGTCCAGTTGTACTGGAGGTTTCTTATTTTCTCAATGTATCACACAACAGTAAACAATTCACCTCCAGAAAAATATTTAACATGAATTTTCTCTTTTTCCTTCATTCTCATTTTATTAAAAAATACCATTCGTAAGAATATAAGCTTTCAAAAAAAATCCTACACATATGATTAAATTTATTACTGTACTGCCTAGTGGTTATGATCACAAACTCGTGGACAGCATGCTATGAGTTCGAGCCCTAGTGCAACCTGAAGACCTGATGTGTAGAGGGGCTGACGCACGTTAATTTCTGTCAAGGCTCAAAATTTACCTATTGGTGTTGTAGGGTAGTTTCGTGAGGGGATACCAGCTTCAGGCATCGTCTTCGTCATTTGACTGAAGCTCGTTGCCAATATCCTTTGTGTTTTGTTTTAGTGCGACGTTAATAAGCACTCATTCGCTTGCTACTTTAACCTGATAGTGTTTAGTACACTTAGGTTCAATAGACGAGGCAAACATATGAGCGGAAAAGTAAGTTTAAGCGAGCGATTGTTGGACAATTAGCATTTACGTTTTACTGTTGTCTCCGAAGCGTGTTTTATTTTTATTTTATTTTGAAACAAATAGATAACATATTCAAGTTTGTCATTTCACTATCTGAGTAAGCAAGTGTGAGAGTTATTTTAACGTCGCATTCCAAAGCAACATGATAGTTAATGGCATTAGACCTCGTAATTTTGAACCTTGGTCAAGTGCACCTGAGCTGGCACTCCCCCTCCCCTCCTCCTTCCTCTCCTTTCTGCCCCACAACACAAACTGGAAGACATTGAGCCTCGACAGATTTAATTTGTTCATTATCTGAGAATCTCGCTTAAGACATTACCTACCTTTACATTTCCTACAAAAGTTGCCTTTGATATAATCTAAACAAATCATTACGAAAAAAATTTACCGTAAAATCCGACATATAACGCGCACCGATGTAAATATAACACGCACCCATACTTTCAATGATTGATTGATTGAATATCAACTTCGCACTGTTCAGCTACACGAGGGCTTTTGCCGACGGACCACGTAATTTTGAACCATGGTCAAGTGACGTGGATGACACCTAAGCTGGCACCCCCTCTCCTAACTACCACACCACACCAACGGGAGGACGTTTCAGCTCTCGACAGATTTAACGTGCATCACTGCCCTACACGGCGGGTCTTTAGTGGTACTGGGCTCGAACTCGTGACAAGGCAAGCCACGATCCGATACCACTCGACTACCGCGGCCACAAGAGTAGTTTCGAAGAATGTAGTTAAAAATAGTGCGACACGTAAATAAAATGTTACTCTCATGTAAGAAGATGGCAATCCTTCATCAATTCAAAGATTTTTTGATTAAGATAAAGTTCCTTTTAAGTATTGTTTATTGTTAATTTTAACTATGTATTTGTTGTTGGTATACTACATATGAAATAAACCTTAAAAGTAAGTTTCGGTTTCAAATTTTAAAATATTAATTTATGAAGGGAAATACACTTGAAAAAAAATGATGAATGAAATGAAATCTGTATCAGCAGGTAGTGAGCAAAATTCGAATGTTTTTATCGTATTAATTCAATTACTGTCACATTAATTAACTAAATTAATTTAAGTTCATTTAACTTCAAACGGTTTTTTAGAAATACATGACAAAATTCATAAACATCTATCTGCATCAATTAGCTCTAATGTTATAAAATAATTCATACATATATTTTTTTGCTTATAAAAATAAATTAAGAGATTTTGTCTCTTGTATTTCTTTTATCTTATAATAATGAATACAAATGAAATTTTTATGATTTCTCACTAGCGTTTGCCAATTTTAAAACTTTCCATCCAGCTGAAGCAAAATACCATTTCTATTGACCAAAAGTTTAGAGTCTAATCGATCTAAATTGGATCAACCCATCCCATGCAAGTCCGTACTGTGAATTGAAGAATAACTCAAATTAAAAAAAATTATAAATAAATAAAGTAAGTAAATATAAGTAAAAAGAAATCGGAGCTGGTGTTCAATTTTAGTGGTATTTCCATTACTTTGAAATCAACTGTTATTACTCAATTAGATTTTAATAATCTGAAGGCTTTGAAATTTATCTACTTCGATCGTCACTGTTTTGTGAAATCTATCCGAAACTTTGGTTGAAAAAGCTGAGAACTCACTAAAAGGAAATTTCACAGCAGAATATCTTTTTCTTTGTAAAAACTTTATTAAAAACCAAATTTTCAAAACTAACAGCTCGAACAAAAATCTCATTATGCTGACTATAAGCTGTAAAAAATAACGAAATAAAATACAAACACAGGATTCCGCATATTGCAATTTAAAACTGCTTTTCTAAAGTAAATGATTAGAGTTTAAACTTTTCAAAAACGTTTTATTACCATCTTTACCAATCATCCGATATATGTCCTCAAAACAACCATATTCGAAAATTTCATACAAAATATTGCTTACAAAAGTAAATATTGCGTCATAATAAAACTATCATGGTGGTATTGCGCGCCAAAATGAATAACAACTTACCAAGATACCATGTAATTACCGACAAACATACCGGAAGATACATATTACAAGCAAATCACTTTTAAAATAGTTTCAAAGTTAATGAGAAAAAAAAAATCTTTATACTCACATCCTCTCAATTTTTTTCTTTCATTTTTCAGGCTATCCTGTCTCAAAGCAAACTATCCAACTCTAATTCCCGCTTTCTGGTGTTGCTCCCCGTTTGATCAGACAGAGCGCGGTGTATCGCCGACTGTGGAAACCAGACAACAAATATTTGATTTACACGGCGGCTCGTCTTTGAGATTCCTCGTCTCCCATTGCTTTTGTTGCTGCTTTTAAGTATCCCGACGATGAAATCAAACTAAAGCTGGGATTTGGAGCTCCGTCCTGCCCGTATGACCCATTCCTAACTGTTTAACGCTCGATTAAAGTGCCTGACGTCTACCATGTTTGAAAAGGTGGATCTGCAAGGGCGATTCTGAGAAGAATAAAGATGATTATTAAAACTACAAATTATTGTTCTGTGTGCTTAACTCTCTTTATCTACCGATGTGTGTGTGTGGTACTTTTAAAACTCACTTTAAAATTACATAGAATAACCATTTCCACGAATATTCTGACGATACTTAGCAGGAATATTCTTTGAAATCCACTCTTCTAAGGTATAGGGCAGCACAGGTCTATGATGTGTATTTTAGCGGGGAAGGCGAATAGTTTTATAGCAAAAATTACGTTTTCAGCTGACGGCATTTTTCAGCGGATTGCGAAGATTATCATTTTCGTCCCGAAAAAACAGCTAATGTCAAAATTCAAGTGTCGTATTTTTTGTGTGTGTTAATGAAGACCTTAGAAAACGATCTGACTATTTACTTTAAGAGAATAGACTATATAATTAATTTTACAGTTGAATATCTCTTTAATTAGTTAATTAGCTCTAACGGGGGGATTAAATTTCCAAAATTGAGTATTTTGTTTATGTATATTCCTTAATTTTCAATCTAGTGATAAAAAAAATTATTGCATGAAAAAAACTACCGTAAATCATAATGAGGTAGATAAGATTAAATGAAATTTTATTCGATTCGTTAGATCGTACTATTGATTATACTCAGTAAAGTCTAGGTCAGTTGACCACCCATGATATCACTATAGACAGTGGCACACACAGGAATTTTCCAAGGGTCCAGGGTCGAAAGTCCACTATTCTCGTATCATGCTCCAATACGCCGCCCAGTATATTCTTTTGATTTTATTGATTTTTGGGGAACAAAAAACAGTAAAAAATTAACATTGAATAAATAATTAGCATTAATTAATAAGATTAATTATTAATAACAAATATTTAATTAAACTTTATGTATTATATGCATAGGATTATAACCAATTGAAAAATATCAAGGACTTAAGGGGGAAGTCCGGACCTGGGGACCCCTCTTCCCCTTGTGTGCGCCACTGACCATAGATTATTTTTTTGGAAGTTTCCCTTGACATGACATCATTCGCCAGATACCATAGACTGAGTTCTATATATATAGATTATTCTAACAATGCAGTAATAATGTCACACTCTTCATAGACACTCTCAAACCAGAATCGTTAAACCAGTTGTGAAATGCGATTTTGAGAAAGGATAACAATGCCAATGCTCGTCGTTCTCTGCTCACAGGTCATTGATTGATTGATTGATTGAATGCTAACGTCGCACTGTTCAGCTACACGAGGGCTTTTCGCGACGGACCCCGTAATTTTGAACCATGGTCAAGTAACGTCTGCTCACCGGTCGTATCGTTCATGCTGGTGAATTGTATCAATTCACATAGTGCACCAATTAAAAAACGAATACAATCTTCTAAATTTTGATAGAATTGCATTTTTTGTTTATGATAGAATTATATTTTTAGTGTAAATAATAATATACATAAAAATAAAATTGTTTATTTGGAACTGAACCGAAAACCGTTATTTTTAGCAGAACGAAAACCGGAACTGAACCGATATATATATATATATATATATATATATATATATATATATATATATATATTTGTAGTTGAACCGGATCGAAAAAAATTACGGTTCGAAGTCCTGCTTTTAAAAAGTACTTATTGTAAAAACTATGATGGATATGAAGGAGGGAAGATTCGTTCTGGGTACCTTCCGTTCCGAACGCAAGTACGTAACCAATCACGCCAAAACGATCGTCAACGCGTGATGTTGGTACTGGTTCATATAGATATCCACCGCCACATACTCCCCCACCAGTGTTTCGGCGAATAGGCGAAAAAGATACCCTATTCGTGGCGAGTATGTAAGCAGTTGCGTCATTCGTGCGAGACGGCTTTGAAATTGCGTCATGTGTGTGAGACGACTTTGATGCGTCATTTTTGTGGGGCGGTTTGGATTCGTCATTTGTGTGAGACGACTTTTGAGAATTGCGTCAATGTTTGACGGCTTAGTTGCTTGTGCGGTGGATAGATGGCGCCACGACTGCGGCGCGTGAAGGGTGCGGTTCCTTTGCACGGCCAGGGTCACCAATGAAGGAAAGGAAGATTCGTTCTGGGTACCTTCGTTCCGAACGCAAGTACGTAACCAATCACGCCAAAACGATCGTCAACGCGTGATGTTGGTACTAGTTCATATAGATATCCACCGCCACAGATATAAGAATAAACCACTCGATTAAAAAAATCCCAATGAATTAATTTTTTTATCCTTATCTTATTAGAACTTCGAATTCAAATATACAAACATCATGCTTTCAAAAAACGGAAAAAAAAGAAAAAAAAATATTAAATATAGAAACAAATTTATCGGCGTTTTTAGTTTAATCGAGGAATAATGCAAAATAAATGTATTCAAGAAAGAAAGAACTATTTTTTAATTAAAATTTACATCGGTAATACAGTAAGGTTCTACATAAGAACAAAATTCATATAATTGAATCGAGTATCTTATTTCAATCATTTTTTTTTTCAGAGTTAAGCTCTAAAAGAAGGAAATGGAATTTGATGCAGGATTTCAATTTAATCTTGCACCAACTCAAACTTTCAAGAAAAGAAACGAGAGAGAGGAATCAGAAATTTCTTTTTCTTAATATTTTATTTTATTCTTTTTTTATTTTAATTAAAATGTTAGTTTCGAATTTTAAGAATGCAAATCTGTGGGCATCTCTTATTTTTTATTATGTTAATATAATAGTTTGCTTACGACTCAAACTATTTAGCCCTTTCTTAACTATGACCATAGCGTTAATTGTTCACACAGCGATCAGCATAATTACCGTAAAATCCGGCGTATAACGCGCACTTTGAACACAAAATATGAGATCGGAATATAAGGTGCGCGTTATACACCGGGTATAAAAAAGATAGCTTTAAAAAATAACTAAAGAGATGAACATAAAAAAAAATTTACTTTTACACATATCGAAATACTGTTTATTTAAAAGAAATGATATACCTTATGAACTAAAAGAGTTCTATAGTTCTAGAAATATACTGTTATTTGTGTGTGTGCAAAGTGTAGCATAATATCTCGAATAAATGACTTCAAAATATAAGAATGTTGTATACTAAAATTTCAGATTTCTTCTTAAAAAGCGGGGTGCACGTTATACGGCGAACATACCTCAAAATTAAAAAAAATGCAGCTTGAAAGTATGGGGGCCGCGATAGCCGAGTGGTATAGGTATCGGACCGTGGCTTGCCTTGTCACGAGTTCGAGCCCAGTACCACTAAAGACCCGCCGTGCAGGGCAACGATGCACGTTAAATCTGTCGAGAGCTGAAACGTCCTCCCGTTGGTGTGGTGTGGTAGTTAGGAGAGGGGGTGCTAGCTCAGGTGTCGTCCACGTTACTTGATGATGGTTCAAACTACGTGGTCCGTCGCCAAAAGCCCTCGTGTAGCTTAACAGTGCGACGTTAATATCCAATCAATCAATCAATCGAAACTACTCTAGGGATATTGGCGACATTAACATCACACTGTTCAATTACACGAGGGCTTTTGGCGACGGACCTCGTAATTTTGAACCATGGTTAAGTGACGAGAACGACACCTGAGTTGACACCTCCCTCTCCTAACTACCACACCACACCAACGGGAGGACTTTTCAGCTCTCTACAGATTTAACGTGCATCGCTTCCCTACACGTCGAGTCTTTAATGGTACTGGGCTCGAACTCATGACATGCCTGCCATGATCCGATACCTTGACCACTGGGATACGCAGCCCTATATTGGTGACGGATCTTGTAATTTTGAGCCTAGGTCATGGATCTGGACGACACCTGAGTTGGTACCACTTTTCCAAACTATCACACTACTCCCACGGGAAGACGTGTATCCTGGATAGATTTAACGTGCATCAACCCCTCTACACGGCGGATCTTCAGCGGTATTAAGACTCGAATCCATAAACTTTTCACAAGAATCAAAGTTCTTAAAAATATTTGATTGCCTTTTCAGAACAAAATAAATTTAGGAAAATGTATGTTTGATGAGTAAGTAAGTTTTATAAGATACATCACGAAATAATTTGAACTCGAGCAACATTATAAAATTATGTTAATTGTATCAATTTATTTAATAGTATAATTACTCAGCGATATTTATTAAAGAGCACAAATGTAAGACTTAGTTTTAAAATTGTTTTGTAGAGTCTATTACTTTTCAAAAATTTAATTTGTATATTTTTATTTGTAATTCTTTTTAACTCTTCACAACGCATTTTTTAAACCTTTATAATTTTCATAACTTTTGTAATATTAACTAAAATCTCAATTCAAATTTTGCAGGCTAAATATGTAAACTACCTCAAAAAACCTTAAGAGTTTTCTGTATAACCAGTCTAATACATTCAGATACATTTATAATTTATTTTATAAAACCTTTATAAGTATTATTTAATTTTGTAAGCTAATTACAAGTTTAAAAGGAACTAACGAATACTTAAGTTTCAAAATAAATATATAATTACATATAATAATATGATTATAACAGAGTTTATATATAATAACTTTAGAGAAGATCAAAATTAAAAAAGCAAACATAAAGGAACTCGAAACTCAATTTTAATAAAATTAAAAATAAAAGTTTTAATAAAATTTAAGTTTATTACGCGCATAAACGTATTGAAAAGTTTGATTCCATAATATTTGTGCTGTTATAATCGAAGATGTACTTGAAATTAAGGTATCCGACTACGTTCGGAACTGTGAGTTTGCAAAAGCGAATAAATGGATAATTTTCCTGATATTTAGTGTCACTTGGATTAGAATACATGTATACAATTGTTTTAAGAGCTTTTTTTTTTTTTTGACAAAAAAATTATTTAAATACAACATTTTGACAAAAAATTAGCTTAGAATAATTTTTTTTCAAAATGTTCTCCTTTTATTAAAAATGCTTCTATTATAATAATATTTTGTCTGTATATAGCTCAGACCTCTGTACAGAGGCTCAACTATGATTTTTGAAAAATTCACATTGTTTTCAGAGTTACAACCCATTGAAATAATGTTCGGCGTTTTTTTCTTAAAATTGCTCCCCTGTGTTGTCGTAAGACATGGATATAAACCCACTTATAAGTTAATTATTTCAAAAATTCTAGTTGAGCCTCTGTACAGAGGTCTGAGCTATATACAGGCAAAATATTATTATAATAAAAGCATTTTTCATAAAAGGAGAATATTTTGGAAAAAAAATTATTCTAAGTTAATTTTTTGCCAAAATATTGTATTTAAATAATTTTTTTTTGTCGAAATATCTCCTTAAAACAATTTTATAAATGTAGTCTAATCTAAATGACACTAGATATCATGAAAATTATCCATTTATGCGCTTTTTTAAAATCGCGGTTCCGAACGTAGTCGGATACCTTAACTAAACTGAAATAGTTTTTAACCACCACTATAGAGGGACTGTTTCCACTACCAATATAGTGTCGAACCAACCACAACTCAAATTAAACTAGGAGAACATGTATTAGTACCTAAACTGGCGTCATTGTTAAATCAATTGATCAATTCACTTTAATAGAATTTTATATATTACTGTCCTATTAACATACAATTAAAATATATGTTGTTGTGACTAATGCCACTTGTCTGACGAAGTCAGACCGAGGTCAGCGAAATTCATCGCGGCTAAGGGCTAGAATTTTACGTCTGTCGTTAGCCTTAGCTTTGAGCACCATGCAGGTGACAGAATGATTTTGCTTCGTTCCACCCCAATTTAGAGGGAAAAAACAGGGGCCTCCCACCTCTCTTCCCCTTCCACCAACCACACAAGAGGATTTGCGGCTCGACTGCTATTTACAGTACCCACATGCCACAAAGGCACTATACATTTACAAACATCCATGTCTTCTCCGGGACTCGACCCCAGTCCCTACGGCACCGCAGTCAACGTCGCCAACCACTATACCGGTTGGGCGACATTAAAATATAATATTCAGTCGAACCTCTATATTCTGAATTTTTCTATTTTGCGATTTTTTTCCAGAAACGAAGAACCTTTTACTATTTTCCAAATAGCCTCGAAATATTGAAGTGCATTTTCTATTTAATAAACTTTTCCCTCTTGTGATTCGATTTTTTTTTCAATTTCTATTATTAGTTCACTCTCTCCCTATTTATATCTTGTTCAGATTTTCAATCGCGCGTTATTAAAATAATTTCTATTCATCCATCCCAGTTCAAATACAATTTTTTTAAACTTGTAGTGGATGACACTTGATGTTAATGCTGTAATTCATTAATTAAATTTAAAAAATGAATTAATTTTAACGAACAAAATTTATAGTCCAACAGCATATATAGAAACGAAAATTATTTGCTGTGTCCATGTAGTGCAATGGATAGCCGTTGGACTTCTAATCCAAAGATTGTGGGTTTGAATCCCACCTGGAATGGCCTAATTTCTGAGAGAGAGAGAATATGATTTCTTTTTTACTATACTATTTTATAAGAAAAATTAAATTTAATGAATGAATAAATTGTTACAAACAACAAACAAAAAATAGTCCAACACTCTACATAGAAAGGAAATGGAAAATTGCAAGGAAAATAGCTTTCTATTTTGTTACTTAATATTGTGATTATGTCATGCGTATATACATATTTATATTAATTGTAACTATTTAACAAAAAGTAACTAAAATAAAATTTTTCTTTGATGACCTAAGTAGGAATTGAATTATATATATATAAATTTGTCATCTCTTTCACTTAATAACACCAGACAACCAAAGAGGAAAATACACTTAAAACATTAAACCCGAGAAGCAATCACTTTTGATTAATTTAAATATCATAGAAATAAACACACATATCTTAAATATGGGAGCTCTCTTGACTCCTCTACTTGGAATATCTTTAGATATATTTTTACTTGATTAACCATACGACCTCCGGTCGTTATCTTATTCACGCTTCTATATCCACTTTCAACCCATTCCCACTTACTCTACTGCAAATACTTAAATAAAAGTTCTAATTTGCATAAAACCCGTCCTCTTCACAGAGATAGAGTTTTTCAACTGAAATCACAGTTAAAAAGATTAATTTTACCCAAGAGTTTTATTAGTAGAATCTCGGATAGACCCGTTACAATATATATATATATTACTGTCATATTAACATACAATTAAAATACAATACCGTCAAAATTCTATATTGCGAATTTTTCTATTTTGCAAATTTTTTCAGAAGTGAAGAACATTTTACTATTTTCTTCGTTAAATAGTCTCCAAATAGTGAAATGAGTTTTCTATTTAACATACTTTTTCACTTGTGATTCGATTTTTATTCCTCCCTATTTTTAAAATATTTCTGAACATTTTTCAAATCATTCTCTCTTTTAGCATATTTTATGGTGATGACTGATTTTACCAGGTGCCTAACTTACCTAGAGCAATGACATTGCCATAATTCTTCAAAGAAAAAAAAAACTCGAATGTCATTAATAGATTTTACCAGTAATTAAATTTAAGGACGCATTTGGTAGTGTATGCTTAAAATTACCGTTTATAAAGTAATACATGTTTAAAATTACTTGTAGGTTTACAATGAGAAAATGTTGTTACAAAATTCATTATTATGATATATTTTAAAGTTGAAAATACAATGTATTCCTGGACAGTGTGTGTGTGTGTGTGTGTGTGTGTGTGTGTGTGTGTGTGTGTGTGTGTGTGTGTGTGTGTGTGTGTGTGCGCGCGCTTCTATCCGCTGCATTCCAAAGGATTTTAATCGGTATTGTAAACAGAATGGTGGGGTAGGGAGGATATGCTAGCCATAAAACTGGTTGAACTCTATTTTTTATAAAGCAGTCCTTAGTCTGCAATGTTTATAATATTGCAGTATCCATCTCTATACTGTTTCGAAAATTTCGGCAATCTATTTTAATTTTTAGTATTCCACAATCATTTCTCTGTCTCTTCAAGTGGCCGCGGTAGCCGAGTGGTATGGGTATCGGATCGCGGCTTGCTTTGTCACGAGTTCGAGCCCCGTACCACTAAAGCAGATAGGCAGTAGGGCAGATATGCACGTTAAATCTGTCGAGAGCTGAAACGTCCTCCCGTTGGTGAGGTAGTTAGGAGAGGGGGGTGCCAGCTCAGGTGTCGTCCATGTCACTTGACCATGGTCCAAAATGACGTGGTCCGTCGCCAAAAGCCCTCGTGTAGCTGAACGGTGCGACGTTAATATTCAATCAATCTGTCTCTCTCTAATATATATTCTATAAAATATACATTCACACACAAATCTATATGTAACGCAATACTGTTCTCTACATTGTTTTAAATATTAATATGAAAGTTTGTTTACCACTTTTGTTACTTTTGGTTGTCAAGCGATTTAGTTGTATCAAATATTAACTTTCGAATTTTTAAATTTATTACGAGCTACTGATTAATTTTGATATCTTAGGATTATATAATAATTTAGATTTTGCAAATTAATTTAACTATATTAAAAGATTTAAAACTGTATTTTCTGTTCAAATTGTATTACAGTCTAATCTCTTCTACTTGTATTGTATTACAGCCTAATTATACAGGGAAATAAAATGGTACCTTGAAGCTACGCCTTAACTTGCAATCTTAGCAATAAGATTAAGAGTTTGTTACTGTATTACCTGTGATTATATATTCTACTTTTGCCTGTACTCTTTCTTTTCATTGTTTATTTTTCATCTTTAAACTATTATTTCCAAAAAGAATTTGCATTCAGGGCCTACTCAGAACTAGCTACGCCAGTGGATAAATATGTAGTTTTTTTTTAAAACTTTAACGCACACACAATTGTAACAAATATCCTAGTCGTATGTATAATAGCAAGCATAAAAACTATAAAATACGTTTATGAATTTCAGTCTTGATATATTATTAAATTTTATTAATATTAATAATAATCTGTTATTTTTATTAAAAAAATTATATATTTTTGAAAACTATAATTAAATACCATATAATGTGTGTGTATATATTCGTTATATGATGTAATAATTAAATATTATTCATATATATTTTTATGAATTGATTAGACTTGGCAAAGCTATCTTTAGCAAATCGATCGTGCTGCCATCTCTTATTCTGTAACGGAATTCGAAACACATGTATGGTTGAGTAACATAAATTTTGTAAACTTTTCTTAGGTTGTATATTTTTTCAAAATCTTTTAGATTTCAAATTTTTATGTATATAAAAAAGTTGAATGTTTCATGTTGCTATCTTTTGCTTTTAGATGGTCATTTGTTATAAAAATTAACCAAAACTACAATTTTTCAAATTTTATATTTTTTTTATACTTTTGAGAAAAACAAAAAGGGTATGAAATACAAAACTTATCTCTTTAAGACAACATATTGCGCTAAAATTTTTTTAAAAAATGAAATCAACAGTATTTACTATTTTGAAAAAAAGTTGAGTTTTTTAATAACAATTATTAGAAGTTACTCAATGTTTCACATAAAATACTTTTTAAAAAATATGTTCATTGATATATATTTAAGCTGAATTTATTTAAATAAATTAATTAAATTTAAATTTTAAGAAATGTATTTAAGGTCTTTCTTCACAAATCAGATGATCAATTTCATGTTCATATATCTGTTTTAAAAGAAAAGCACTCAAACATGTCGGAATTTTCATAACAAAACTTAAATAAATGATTTAAATTTTTGAACTGCAAATAAACTTTTCATTATTTTTCCAAAAGTTAATATTTTTCATCAAAAATTGCTAATATTAATAATAGGGTGAAGAAAAAAGGTATCCGGCAAACATTGGTTCCGCCCGGGATCGAACCGGGGACCTTTTGCGTGTAAAGCAAACGTGATAACCACTACACTACGGAACCACACACGTAGTGCGTTGATTACCTTATATAAATATATAGTTAATATAAATCCATATATTCGCACAAATTATACGTAGTATTTCATTTATAACTAAAAAAAGAAAGCAATTTTCGAATTAAATATGAAACTACACTGGCTGTGAGATTCAAAACTTATTCAACCGGTTCGTTAACACTTAATATCGGTTTTAGAATTTAAAAAAAATTAGAGAAATTTCGGAATCGACCACTGATTGGTGCGATTTTGTGAAAAATTGTCAACTTGGCGCGCTCTTGCAACACCTCCAGGTGCTGGTTCTTGTGTGTTGTCCTTCAGGGCAGCCTCCCCTCTGGAAAACGGAATGCAAGAGCGTGAAATTCAAGCTGGCGGAAAAGTGAAATAATCACAAAAAAGCATTTAAAAAACCTTTAAAGTTGAAAACCATTGCAAAAGCACTTTTTGAAACTTAAAATAGTTAGGAAAAAATTAATTAAAAAAATTAAATAAAAATTACTTTTAGCTAAATTTATAAATTGTTTAAATTTCTTAGTTTTCCGAGCTAAGCACTTTTTAGACCATTCTAATTAATTTTCTAGAAAAAACTCTTCCAAGAGGCTATAGTACCAACTATTTCAATCACTTTGCAGTCCAAAAAATTTTAGTAGACAAAAAAATAAAAACTCTTGTAATCTAAAGAAACCTTTAAAAAGCAAAAATTAATCAATCAACATCGATTGGTGTTAGAAGTATTGAGGAGAATGGGGTTGATATAAAGTGATGTCCTCTTGAGATAACTGAGGTTTTCTAAATTCAAAATTTTCCTGAGAGCTTATTGGTTTTTAACAATACTGCAGTAACTTTTTTCACATTATGATTTAGAGTAATAATTTTTTTATATATATATTTAACTGCATATTTACATTAACATTGGGAAATTTGAAATTAAATCACAGGAACTTTATTTCTCCGAGACAGATTAGGATTTTGAAGGACCAAATGCTCCTGCCTCATATCATATCCAGGAACGTACACAAGAGTGGGATTCGACTATCTAAGCCCCTCTCATACATAAAGATAATTTTTAGTATAAAGATTAAGCCTCAGGGCTTTCTCCTTCATTTTTAAAAATGTAAACCCCTAGGGCGTTCCACAAACGTATCAATAATACGGGGCCTCCAAGCTACAGGAGCAGCAACATGTGTAATATTTTGACCCTTTCAAATAAGTTTTATTAATGAGATCATTTTTATTTTCCTAAACGGAGTCCTCAAGAAGATTTGATACTGAGATACACCACTGTATAACTGAGCTGAAGTTAGCTCACAACGGAATGATTGCAGCTATTTTACATGAGAAGCACAGTTAAACACTTAATCTGAAATTAGGACTTGTTTTCTTTCATTTTCATGCTGTCCGTTGCTCACAATGATACTCATTCATTCAATCAGGTTTTTATTCACCCTTTTTATTGGGCTGTTAGAAGATTAAAAACCTTCATGGACACTTTTACTTATTTCTTAAACAAGCCTTTTCTCACACACACACAAAAACATTATCAAAACTGATATACCGGTAGTACCGGAAGGCGACTAGAACGGATTGATTTTTCTTTGCGCCTCACTTTGAAGCAACCGAAGGCTACTGACGACGTGCCTCGCAATGTAAGACCACAGTCAAAGGACGAGAATGACACATGAGTAGATATAATATACCCATCGACTGAAATTCGACTAATTGGATTCATATTTTTCAAACTATTTTTTTGCAAACGGAGCTATAAAACTGACATCAAAACACAAAAATTCAATATGTACATTTATAATTATTGTACACAATTTGAAGGATCCCAAATATGTACACCATCGCACATATTGCATCAGCTCCGGAACTTTGAATGCACCAATGTAATTATTTCTCATGGTCGTAAGTAAAGACGAGAACATGCATAAGAATTTAGTTGGCTGATTCTTTCGGTCACACACACACAAGATAGGCCATGTATTAATTTTTTTGGTTGGTAACTAAGTTATATTGTGGATTTTGATGATAGATGGCACATTTGCAGTCTTTGTTGTTGTTTCTCATCCCCGAGATCAGCACAGCTGGATCAGGTCCATCAGTCCATTCACCCTGAAGTTCAAAATCAATAGGGGATCTTGAGCCAAGTCCTACCTGGTAAGCCCCAAACAAGATAAAATGATTTGTGATAATTTTTTTAAAGTGTTCTATCATTTATTTTGACTTACTACTCTTTTGTATTATTTTATGCAAAATCGAGATTTCAATGTAACTTCTGCCATTATTACATATCGAAAAATTCTCGCAGAAAATACAAAGCATGGATTTTAAAAAATAATGAAAATAAAACCAAGTAATTAGATTTCAATGTAGATTTTTCTTCACCATATCTATATGAAGGATATTTCTGCAAGTACTGCTGGACCTTTAGACATTTTATAAAGTACAGTCGAACCTCTATGTTGCGAACTTTTTCCTGGAACCTTGAAGATTTCACGATTTTCTTCGTAAAATAAACTTCTCTATAGCGAAGTGCATTTTCTATATAACGAACTTTTTCTTTTGTGATTCAGTTTTTTTTTCAAGTATTTCTGAAAAAATTTCAAGTCATTCTCTCTAACACATTTTATGGTGGTCATAAATCTTGAAATGGTTTAATTACATCCTAACTCGCCGAGAGCAAAAGAGTTCTAGACGTTTCATCCGAGAAGTGTAACCTTTAACCCCATTGTCCATATCCTCTTTCACACTCAGTAGAGTTGTCACGTGTCCTAGTCATAAAATGTATCTTTAATATCACTTGTATGCTTCCAATTAGAGAAAATGCCCTTCAAATTCATTAATTTTTATATAAAATTATTTTCTTAATTTTGAAAATACAGTGAAAGAAAAACTGCCGAAGAATACATTCTTTTTTGGATGGGTATTATATATATATATATAAAAATATATTAATTTTAAAAAGGGCTGAATTATTACTTTTTAATATGTAGCGTTTATGAATTTAAAATTTGTTTTATGCTGTTTATAGTTTATAAAAAGATGAACCTCCTCTCTATATAACGAACTTTTTTCCGGGATTTAGCGACTTCGTTGTATAGGGGTCCGACAGTATATTACTTCATCTTAGAGAACTGAACACCCTAGTTTGGTAAGGACAATCGAATTCAACTGGTATCTGAATCTATGTATTGATGTTTAGTTTAATATATCTCAAAAGCAATGGATTCCAAATTTTATTTTATCCTCCATCAGATATCCGAATTTATCCAATGGCCTACTTTAATTAACAAGGATGGCCTACAAGCTATACTGCTTTTGATTTATTATAAAACAAACAATACTTCACAACCAGGAGAAAAATTTAAAATAATTATAAACAGTAACAAAGAAATATTTTTTTTTTATAGTATTTTAACATTTTTTTCTCCCATTTATTTCAGGAGACATTTAATACCTGTGCTTTTTTCAGAATATCTTCATTGCAAGGTAATATATAAAACATGCTGCATCTGTATGAGAGCAAAAGTATGAGTGCTACCATATTTCCGATAAAATTATTAAAATTCTATGTGTGAGAACTTTAAAATTTTTGAAAAACAGTTGAAAAAGCAATAAGTTATACATATGTAACAGTATGTCATGATTTTGTAAATTAGAACTTATTTCAAACAATTTTCTAGTAATCAATTTGATAAAAATATTGGTATAACAAAGAGCAGAGGGATCCACAACCTTATAGCTGTAATGTGCCAAATCAATCTACCAATATGATTCATTGTGATTTGAAATCCTTCATTTTTTGGGCAATATATGAAGTTAGGGATTAGAGGACAAAAATACAAATTTAGTTTTGTGTCTTAATTATGCATCTTTAAAGATATTTATTGCCATAAAAATAAATATAACCATTCTTTTAACATAAATAAAAAAAAAATTAAAATTGTGCATAAATATGTATCTTTTAAGACTATTACAATAAAAAGTAAACAAAATATGATTGTTTTTCAGTATACACTAAAATTGTACATATATTATGTATTTTTAAAAATATTTATAGAAATATGAAGTAAATAATGAATTATAAGTGATCTTGCAACACAGCAAAAAAATTAAAATTTTAATGTGAGGTATAATTTGTGACTTTCAATTTGATACACGATTCTGAATTTTCAGCTGTTAAACAAATTCTTTGTGGTCTCAAAATATATTTCATTAGAAAAAAATTGTTCATATATATGTAGAACCAAAAGCACACATGCTATTTTCTTCAAACAATTAAATTGCTCTGGCAATGACATCCTGCAGTTTAAAATATAACTGATGATCTATTATATTAGAGTTATCTTCCAAGATTTTTACGCAATTCCGTAAATGTTGCATGTGTTTTACTCCTAATTTCTGTTTCTTGATTCATACCAAAAGTGTAATATAAAAATTATTACTTCTTTAACACAACACTAAAAAATTGTGGTTGCCCATATTTATTTAAAAGTGCATTTATTATGAAATTAGATTCACTTCTCGTACCTAATTATCCCACAAATGGTTTTTTTTCACTGAATTTATTTTCAATTCAATTTATGAATGAATTTGTTTATTATGCTTCCACTGCAAAACATCTGCTAAGCAGAATTTTGATTTATTCCAAAGACAATTGTTTTTCTTTAACCATCATTACTCAAGCTTTCAGTGGTAAAAGGACTAGCTACTTTTTTTTTATTCATCATGCAGCTGGGTCATTTTAAAAAGTATTACACAGTCATTTTAATTTGAGTTGAATATTTAACATTAATAATGAGATACATTCAAACAGATGTTTTCTTTTACATAAAGCACACAAACTACATGCAAGCTGATTGAGCAGAATAGTTTTATGGCGGAAAATTGAAAGTGAAATGTGCGAGGCATAGGAAGAGAGAGACAGAGCGATTTAACTTTATTTTATAATTTAGTATTGTGGTGGAGTGTCACTAAGAATTGTTGCATATGCCACAGGTTGCTGATCCCTGATGTATAGGATGTAATAAAGCAGTTCAAGATCTTGAAATGCAAAATACAAAATTAAAATCCACAATATTTAAAATTAAAAAGCCTAGTTTTAAGTTAATATATTTTTATAATTGAAATTGAATTCAAGGATACTTACTGATCATTAAAAGATTTCTGTACACTTGATGAATTCCTAAAAATTAATTCATTGTAAAACCTCAATAAAAACAACCTTTCTCAGTTATAAAATTTGAATTTACAATCAAGAGTGTTTTTAATGAAGCTCTTTCAAGAACGTTAAGTCATTAATAAATCAAATTTCTTGGTACTGAAAAGAAATATATCAGATTCTCATAAATTTTTTTATACCTTGGAATGAGTGAGAGGTAAACAGCCCTTTTTGTAGGCAAAACAAAATTTCTTGTTGAAGTGATAGTTTAAGAATGAAGGTCTTAACTGTATCCTTTTTAAGTACATATATCAAGAACTTTTATTAAAAAAAAAATGTTTTAACTATGTGTACAGATAAACTTAATATTTTGAAATGAATTCTAACAGGAATTTGGTATAGATAAATTACAAAGCAATATGCAAAATGAATACGAAAACCACAGTCGATTCTTTCCATAACGTTTCACTTATATATATAATATCTCCTTTTACAACAATTCTTGACTATTATGAGCAGAAGATTAAAAAAAATTCAAAGGCTTAACATAAATTTTTTAATGAACTGCAGCATAAAATTACATTATATACATGGAAATATAGTGATTACTTCATGTTCATGTATAATATATGATTTGAATTTCTGCAATTCAAAATTCAGCAGAGTGAATGAAGAACTGGGTTATATTTAAAAAATGTCTTATTTGTGAAAGGAGAATAAATTAGCATAAGTGTTTAAATAGATTAAATAATTTTGATCTATTTTCATTATGTATAAAACTCATTAATTACTATCATATTATTACAGTTTTATAAAAACAACATATTCTAAAGAAATTTCAATTATCACAATCATATTTCCTTTCTTCAGACAAAAAAAAATATTAAAATTTCGAAGAGAATTCAGATAACTATACAATAAATCAAATTTCTGTACGAGATTTTACATGTACTATTTGTCTGAAACAGAAATTTAGATGATATGTTATGAGAGAGAATAAGTTAGATATACTTTATTTCAACAATCAAGACTCCAAATAAAAATTTATAAATAAAATAATTCCAAACCATGAATGAAGTAAAATGGGTTACAAAATACTAACAATTTAACCATATTAAGTGATTTTCAATAAAAATTTGGAAATGAAATTTTTTTTTCTACAGGGCTATTGGTGAAGGATCTTGTAATTTTGAACTATGGTCAAGAGGTGAGGACAACACTCCCGAGCTGGTACCCTACTCCTACATCCCACTTATGTATGGACTTCAGAAGATGAAAATGGTCAGTTTCTCTACACAGGGTTTTAGTGGCTCTAGGATTCAACAGAAGCAACAGCTCTGAGTTCACAAACATGACTACTTGTTTATCATGGCCACATGACAAGTTCTAATAACAGGAGGAGGGGGGATCAAATATTGCACAAAAACACCATTAAATAATTATCTTGTGGCATATATATTCGCAGAATTTTGAAATATATCTTTTACAATATAAAGTGAATTGCAAACAGACACATATAACACTTTTTACAAAAGAATGATAAAAAAGTGATACGACAAATATACATTTAGTTATCTGAAAAACATGTCTGTGGGGATATGTTTTACACTTGCAGCCCAATTCTGTAATGATGATTTGAAAATTAACTTTTTCAGAAGTAATGACAACAATTACAAAGCATATGTTATATTTTTATTGAGACAAAATAAATACACTAATAAAAAATACAATTAAATGAAATTCAAAATAAAAATCATTTTCACTAATGAGATATTTATTATACAAAAAGTATCATATGTTCAATTATTTGAGCAAACCATGTAATTATGAAATTCTTTTATATTTTGAACAAAACATGGTATTCATCAAATATTTAAAATGTTAAAGTTTGAAATGCATCAGTTTTTTATTTATAAAAAGAAAGTATTACCTTTTAAGTAAAGTTTATACAAGAAACACTTTTGTATAGTTTTGTACTTCATATGTAATTTTATGTTATGATCAGGACACAAAATAAATTAAATTATTGAGCAATTTGAAAAGAATCTATAAACAAATTGCATTTTTTGGTTATACAATTATTAAACTGAAACTATTAAGGTTAATTAAGGTATATGTAATAATTTATACACATAAATATTTAAATTCTGATTTAATAATTTTTAAGGCTTTTGTTAAGTACATCACATTAGTATTTATGCAAAAATTTATGATTCTTATGATGCATTATTTAAAGGGGAAAGTTGAAAGATATTTACACTAAAATGTAATTGTAAAATTTACAAATTCATTTTTTTCTTTACAAAATTGATAACAAAGACTATATATATATATATACTTTATAATTATAATTTCATAACTTTTATAAAGAAAATTCTAGATTTTATAAAAATATGAATCTATGAAACATTCTGCAAATTTTAAAGCAATACACATTGAATAAAAGAAATAAAAACTGACTAAATAATCATTCAATTTTTATTAATCTACAAACTATACAAATTATATGCTTTATGTAGTTTTAATAGATTTTTGTATACAAAGAGGACATTACACAATTAAAAATAATATCTTGAAAAATAATATATACATATACAATCAGATTTTTCATTATAAAGTCACATAATTATTCATATTCAAATGGTATATATAGAATGATTATGAACATGAGAAAATTTATCAAGTCAATGTAAAAATAAATTGTTTATACAACCAGCTTTTAATAGCTTGTCCAAGACTTCTTTCAAGGGATTGTATCGGGGAATGTGGCTTCTTACAACAAAATAAATCAATTATACAGAAAAATTACCAAACAGTATGTAATGTTAATAATTATAGATGAATATTTATATGAAAGGCAATAAAAATACATTTCTCTGAAAAAGTTTATGCATGCAAATAAGCATGAGTATTCAACACACCAAACAAGTAGAAATAAAAATTGTATGAATCATGTCCATTGAAACTTGTATAAATATGCATGAGTCTAAAGATCAATATTTACAGTCATAAATTCAAATCTTTATACACATAAAAAAATTATATCATGAGAATAATCTTGCATAGCATGATATTTTAATAAATATTTGACTATTAAGTCATATATAAGCTAAAGAATTAATCTTGCATAGTTTAAATGGTAATCAATACTCAGTTTTCAGGCTATTAGTTAGAGTTAAAATGTTTCACTGAAAGTATCCACAAAAATGGAACAAGATATGAAACTGTATGAAAATCTGAGAATTTTAATTTGAACAAAAAAAAAAGATAGTATTATAAGATGAAACAAATATGGAATAAATTGCAGCTGGCAGCTGATGTTTTTAATATCTAATTACAATAATTTCAATCTAATATTAAATAATTTAAATTATGTAATTAGTCATTTTTTTTCCATGAAAAAACTTTGAAATAGGAAATTTCAGTATTTTTTTAATCCAATAATAATCAAAATGAAGATAAAACAATCATGTTTAATATGATAATTGGAAAAAAACATCTATTTTTAATAGAAACTAAGCATTAAAACATCACACAAAAGAAATCCCTACATAAGCATTTTTCATAATAAAATAAAAGAAAATTCACACATGATTGGAAAACATTTTTACATAATTCATATGAGACACACACTTCATAAGTGACTGTTTTAAAACAAATATATTAATGCATATCATGATAGAAATCACAAAAATGAGAAGAAAAAAAGAAAGACCTAATACTCCAACTTGCCTTAAAAGTGAGTATTTCAAGTCACTTTGAGTATTGACCAAATGGAAGATATTTTAGGCACTAGGATAAAAACTGATGTCATTTTCTGTTTTTCAAGTTAGAATAAATCCATTCCAGTCCTTGATAAAGTCTGAAAAAAAATGATGAAATTGAGTGTCAATAAGATTATAAAAATACAATAGATATATGATAAAAAATAATAAACTAAGCCACTATAAGTCATTCTACACTGCTATAATGGTATTCATCTTGAAAAGGGAAAATATACAGACAAAATCCAAATATTGATACACATACAATTAAACAGATATTTCTCAACAGCACATACTGACAAATTACTAATTCCAATAAGAAATTAGTTGTTATAGGTTTGCATTTTAATATATTCTAAATATGCTTATGTAATTCAACAAAATAAAATTCAAGCCACAGTAATATTGGTATTCAAGCATCCTTTTAAACACAAAATGTCTAAACATTTTGTATTTCATTTCTTTTAGATCATATTTGAAAAATTATACCAGATTACACCTAAAACAAGTACATATCTGATCTTGATTGATATTTACTATCAATTAAGCTATGTTTAAAGTCAATTATTTGTATAATCTAAGTAGCCATTACAAAATGAATTCATATAACATGGATTGTATCTACTCTGCAATTGGGGTGTCTAATGTATACAATTAAATCAAATATTCTCCTCAGTGATGAGGCTATTTTCTTTGTCTCAAATCAAAATTGTTTAATTTAGATTTTAAATGCATTTTTAGAAAGATGAATGATTATATTTAAAAATGATACCAATAGATGGGAGCACCAAAACGGATTTACCCCTGAAATTAGTAGTTTTATTAAATTGAGTACAATGCTTTCAAGACAATATGGCTAGAAAAGTAGATTTTGTACAACTTAAAATAATTACACACTTCACAGCAGTAAAATTTATAGCATTGTGGTATATTAACTTATTTTAAGCAGTTGAATTTCATATTTTGTAACATTAGGAAACAGTTAAATGATTCATGTACAAGTCCATCAAAATTTAATACGAAATTTATAAATCCTATCTCATTATAAACTTCCAGGTATTTATTTCCTTTTTTGGCATATTTTTTTGCAATCATAGAAGTAATTAAGCCACTTACTTAGAAATACTAAAATAAATAACATCATTTTTACTATAATTTACAGCTCTTACAAATCTATTTCCAACAACTTAAATATAACTATGTTTCCTTAAGTATTTCTATATGTGATTATATAGATATAATTAAGCCTAATTAGAATCCATAATATCATTAAAATTTCCTATTAGTACTTTTAAAGCCAATTTGTGAAAAATGCCAAAAATTTACCTCGCCCATAGCACATATCACTGGACGAGCAAATGATATTTATAGAGCACTGCTTATTCAATCTGTAAATTCCAAGAAAAACCAACCTGTTGAACTGAAAAATTTCATCTAAGCTAAAAATGACTTGGTCTTAGACTTTGTATTTATGGAGCATATGTATGCATTTCTGTAGAAGATTTAAAGAGTTTGGTTATATATGGTACAATTTATGGGGCACTTTGCTGAATGTATTCTTAAGAATTGAAATATGCGATTTATACAGATTTGATATATTTCATGAATGACATTCAGAATATCTCCTTCAAAATAATTACTTACAGAAACTGAAAAATGAAACAAAACAGGAACAGCTCAAGAAAAATTGAAAGGTGATAGAATGATTAAAAGAGGTGAATGGGACAAGCTTCTCCAGGATATTAAAAAATTGCATTTTAAAACTGGATGGATAACAAGTCTTTTACTGTCTACATGGGTTCTTTCTGGCAGCAATAGATAATCAAAGAAAAGAAAATGATTAGCATACTAAAATGAACCATTGTGGAACAGATTTATGTGACTGTATTACAAATGCATAGTTAAGATCAAAATATCCTGTGTGTGTATTTGGCCATTTTATAGATCTTGCAATATGCAACTGTTGCATTTAATGAGCGAGATTACAAAACATACATGGTATTAGGCAGGATATGTCATTACTGTAATACTGCATAAGATAGTTGCCTTTTAATCTTCTAAAATACGAAGGGGAAAAACTCAAAAAGAGGAAGTAATTGAGCATAAATATGATTAAAATATACTAGCAAAGCACAGAGTTGTTATAAACCAATCAAGAAAGGCAGGTCACCAAAATGGAGGACATTTGCCAAGATTTATAGATCACACAATAATGCATCCAAATCCTGATTACCAAGGAGTAACTTAAGAAGTATGATGTATGAAATGCAATATGTATTTGTGTTTAGTAATGAATAATTTAAGAAATATTCAACAAAACGGTAAATTTTTTGCATCAATAAAATATTTTTAAATTTTACAAATTGTGATAAAATGTATTTATAATAATTAAAAGACATCACTGTATTTAACACATTAGCTTTTGTACTTTTATAAGACCTTTTAAGCAAATTTGTGAATGTTTCCATGACTTAGAAATTCTGCAATGTTTCTATGTTAAAAATAGTTCCATACATGTGGACTAGAATTTTTCTAGTCCCCTAAAATACGAGTTTTAGAAAGAAAAACAATTTTTTTTGTGAGCCCCGAAAAGGTATTTATGTTATAATTTCAGGTCTGAAGAGGCTGTAGTAACTAATAATTATTATACAAAATAGTTAATTTCTCTTTAAAAACTGCTTTAATATAGCAATCCAATTCAAACAACATTGGCATATAAGCATATATACAACCTTCCAATTTAATTTTTGCATGAGTAAGCATGTGTTATACATTGTGATATAGTTTACTTAAATTCCATTAATGAAGATGAAAATTTCCTTATAATAATAAATAGCCAGTTCAAAAACACTTGTACATATCTAAAATAAAAATTAAGTCTTAAAATATCATACAAATATATGTCTATATCTATATCTATATCTCTCTATATATCTATCTATATATATCTCTCTATATATATATCTATATATATCTATATATATATATATATATCTATATATCTATATATATCTATATCTATCTATATATATCTATATATCTATATATATATATATATTTGTGCAAAATCTGTTCCATACGCAAGTTTGTATACTCAAAATTTCATCAGTAATATTTCTATTATTTTTCAACAATAATTCAATTTTTGCAAGTGTTAATCAGCCAGAAAGAAATTTAACAATGTTCAACATTTTCATTATTTAGTTTTACATGTTCTGTTTTATGCCCTTTGTGGACCTATCATTACCAATGTAAAAATCAACTACAGTTAACTCTTAATTACAGTAAATGGTTTCAAACAGCGGCGTCACGTAGCCCTCGCATTGTGGGGATTAGGAGCCCAAAGCCTATATTATGTTATGGTTTTGCAATCCTTTTAAGATCGCTTGGGGACCAAAATCTGACTTTGCAGGGGCCCTAATATTCTTTGTTATGTCACTGGGGGGGTTTCAGATAAACATTTTACATATTGACTGCTGATAATCTTCACTTTAATATTTTCATCAACAATAATGCTATCACTTTCCCCAAAATGAATCTGAAAATACTTGCTTTGTTTCTATTATACATTTATAACTTTCTGTTTTACAAATTTTGAATCACTGATTTGAAAAATTCAAGAAATATTTTTCTTATCTATGTAAAATGAAGAAATAATTTGGTATAAGGTAGATCAAATGCACAACTACAAAATAAAATTTGAATGTGTTGGAAAAGAAACCACAAAAAAATTATGCCCTAAATTTTATGGATGAATCAGAATTTTACATAAAATAATTGAAATCTAATTTTATAAATTATACAAGTCCATATCATACTGGAAGGAAAGAATGCAATGACTTTCAGATTGTGTAGGTGCCATATATGAACAGTATAAAAAATAGCATTAGTCATAAAATTTTAACAGGAGTACCCATTGAATTACCACTGCAATGATATATCTGTTCACACATATATTATTTAAAATAAATGTTTGGATATATTTTTCATTGAAATAATCTTAATAATTTTATGCAATTGAAAATCATTAAAATTAAAAATAGAATACCAAAACAATATTTTTCCCAAAGACTAGTACAATACTTTTTCAATGCCCTCAATTTTGTCCCAAGAAAATTAAAAAGAGTGTTAGTAGATAGAATATTTACAAAAGTTTAAAAAAATAACATTTTACTCTCATATTATTAGATACAAAGTTAAATTCACGTAAAACACGAAAATCTTAATTTGAAAAAAAAATTTTTAACAAACATTAAAATGCTTTATCTTTAAAGAATCTTTTAAACTAGATTTTTAGAAATAAAAAACATAGTCAAATTAATTAATATGAAAACAAAAGTAGCCCAGCCAGGACAAAAGTTTCAGAATACACAGGGGAAAACCATATATGATTAAGTTAACATCCCTTGCTTATTTCTATCAACAATAAGTTTATAAATGTATTAATTTTTCCAAAAAAATATATAAATAATTTTAAAATTCAATTTATATGAATTAATGACAAGCAAGAAATTACTCTATTAGTTTCTTTAATTGATACAAATCTTCATGATGCAATGTCTAAAAAATATTTATAACATTTATATAATTAAATGGTAATACGCAAAAACAATCATAAGAGTTCAATTCTAAAAAGTAATCTCAAAAACTGAATAAAAGATTTCTTGGCAGTAAAAATTTACCACACTGTAAAGCCATATATTCAAATACTTTCTCAGTAAGATATAATACTGTTTGCTGTATTACATACAAATATGAAGTATTCTAACAATTTTTTTAAAGGCAATCCTGTTCTGATGTCTTTATTTAATTTTGCTGATGTATTTACTGGTTGATATGTAGTTTAGGTCTTACAATTATTCTATGATTTTCTTTGAGCTCCCCCTTTCCTTATATTATAGTATGAAGAATATTTTTACCATGGTATATTTAGTTATAAAAACTTATTCTTACACTATATTTTCTTCCTTTCAACCTAGTATATAGGGAAATGAAAGGAAGGTTATGGCTGACTGTTGAATACTACAATCTTGATTTCTAAGACTAAGAGTTTGCTATTATATTACTATGACCAATTAATATATACTATTTTGTTTACTTCTGTGTTTATAGTTTAACTTTAAAAATTAGATAAATGACAATTTAGAATATGATCAATGATTGCATTCCCACACATACACACAGGCTGTATGGTATGTGTCCACACACTAATATCCAAAAATATCTGTAGTTGTAAACACAAAAATATAACGAAAAAAAAAACTGAAAATATACTTTAATTTCACCAGTGTATACTGCTGATTTTAGTTTTAAAAATACAAAATACAATTATACTTCAACTTTTTTATAATATTTCTAAATTTTTTGTAAATTACTTTGCTTTTGAAGTTATTTCTTTCCCCCACATTTTGGTTTACCGCAAAAAATCAAATAAACATCCTAGGATTAAGACATTCAGTGTGTAATTCAAGCTCTATATTTCTACATTGGCAAAGGTATTAACAGAATTTTGAGAAATCCCTTAAAACTTGGGTCAATACTGTTGATGTAGAATTTTCTTTTTCTAAACATAAAATGTCCATCAAAACATAATACATATACAGATATTTTCAAACTATTATTAAAACTTCCATTGTATTTTCTAAACAGTACCAAACATTCTACAGCTACAGCTGATCAATAAACATGACATTCAAAAAATTAAGAGTTTCAGTACACATAGCGTTTTTTTTATCTCTAACTTCATTTTTCTTTCCTTTCCAACATTTTTTATGAAATTGTTTCCATCAGATATATTACAGTAGTTCTGAAAAACATTTCAGTATACACAGATACAGCAGACAATTTCTAAGAATTTATCAAAATGTAGTTTAAACTACACAATACTTAGTTTAGTTTGAATTGCTGGTACATAGTTTTCCCAATCCCTTCTTTCTACCATGTTTTGTTATTTTTAAATTATAAAAAGAAATTAGTTCTTTACAAAGTAAAATTAGGCAGCCAAGCTATTTAATATTTTGCAATAATACATATTCACAAAAATTTCATTTATCAATTGACAAGAAAATAAAAAATCAGTCAAAAGGAACACAAAGTTATAAGACAATTTATAACAAAATGAAATAAAATTTAGAGAGTAATTTTTAAGTAATGAAACTTTGAAAAAAAAAATGAATGCACTGAAATTCAATTAATAGACAGATTTGTGCGTTTTTTTTATGAGATTTTTTTTTGTGCGATACTTTTTTTATGCAGTGTATGAATTTCAATGGCTTTGGCGGCACTGTAATACTATTTACCAGTGGCATAACAGAGAATGTTAGGATCCCACTGAAAGTCAAGTTTCGCCTGTAATCTCTATATATAAAAATGTTGTGTTGGTTTGTGTATGCTCGCATAACTCGAAAAGTTCTGCATGGATTTATCTGAAATATTGACACAACATTGCATTTGACTCCGGTCAGGATCTGATGTACTTTTTATTTTGAAATTCACTCTAAATTTTTTAAAATTTAATTTTTAAGCAATTCTTTGGTGTTATGACGTCATACAATGTCACGATTTGCTCTGAATGCGAAAATTTAAACTTTACGCATGGATTTTTCCAAATTATTGTATAATTCTACTATGATTATGTTTATTGGTTGTCATATTTATCTATTTTTTGTTCATTGATACGTAATTGTGATTGTTTTTCGAATAAATCATTTTTTAAAAATTATTCTTTCAACAACTCAAATTTTGTTTTGTAGTTTTGGCAACAATCAGATAGCATTATCGCGGGATGTTTACGATTTTGGCTTATATTCTACACATCGTGTTTTTTTTCTGTAATTTTAAGCTATATAAATTTATTTCTCTTTATTAAGCGAAAATGAAATTTACATAAATGACTTCTGTACGCTACTTATTTTTCTACCAAATAGTTTCTGTTAACCATTTACCTCAAAAAATACGCAGCCAAATGCCACGATATAACATTCAATGTTTGGAAACAATATTTTTTTCCCACTGGGAGACATTTTAATTTGATGTAATTAATTGTCGGGGTTTTTATTAAGAATGTTTTTTCTCTGCTTTAGACAACTTTTTAGATTTCATTTGATTCTTACGTATTACCGCAACAATCGCCAACTTTCATGATAACTCGTTAAGTTGGCCATTCCATTTTCGCAGATGTCGTACGCGCGGAATTGGCAATCATGTGCTTCGTTTTATACAGTACCGCCAATAGGTTGCGATAATACGTAAGTACCTTTCATTTGATGTTACTATTGAAATACAAATGGTAAAACTTAAGATTTTCTGATTTTGTGTCATCAAAATATTACACCTTAATTTGTTTTTGATTGCTTTATAAGATTATAACTTTCTTAAACAGATTCCATTAGTAATTTGTTAAAAAAATACTTGAAGTTATTATGGTTTGCTTTTGTCAGGGACATAGAGCTACCGCTGTATCAATGATGCCGGGGCCCCAATGAATGTTATTACAGTTCCGCTTACATGGTGCTCATATCTGAAAAAGGGCCCCCCAAAGGAATTCGGATACAAGGCCCACTAAGAGCTGTTTTGTAATTTCATATATTTTTGTTTAAACCTTCATTTTAACTGCAGTCAATCGGCTTCAGTTAGTAAAATTGTATTGCAGAAACTCGAACTTAGGTCATCATACTGGCCCAAGAAACCAGGAAAGTAGTTACTCATCAAATTAGAGTAATTAGTGAATGAGCAAAACAGACAGATGGCTTAAATATATGTTGAGGAAGCAGGTGGTCGAAGATTGTAATTATTTTTTTCAAATTACACTTTTCCGTGATAAAGATATTTCAGTTTTTTATGTCAATTAGTATTAGTATTAATCTTTTTTCAATTTTTTTTTAAGCCGGGATATTTATTTTTGGAAATTTTTTTATATATAAGATACAATTTTAATTTGACACTAGGGATGTTTTTCGGATTTAAAAATCTCCACATACAAGTGGGACCAATTAAAATCTTCCACCTATTTTATCTTCTTCCAATGAATCAAAATTTAAAATTAATATATTTTTTTTTCAACGCCATTTACCTAAAATCAAAAGACACGCCAAATACCGCAAAAATTGCATTCAATAAGGATAAAACCATTCTATGCCTGTTTGTGCAAAATAATACTTTTTGCACTTGGTAGTAAATTTTTTCAACAAAATAGTTTTGAAGTTTTAATAGTTGGGAATAAATTAGACTCACAAAATTTTATTTTTTAATTTAAAAATTTTTTTGGGGTGTTATTGTGAAAAAAGGGGAAAATTTAAGTTTTTCCCCATGTATATTTTGTGTTTGTTTTGATATTTATGAAATTTTGCAACCATATTGGCAAATTAACACTTAATTGCCAATTCCCGTATGACAACAAAATGGGTTGATAGTTGCAACAGTACCCAAGACCTTTGTTTGAATTTTTTTGGTGTTTTCATAAAAAATATTGAAAATTTGTTGTTAAAAATTGTTTTGATAGCTTTTAACATTTAAGTTTGTTATAGCGCGTACCCAACTACATTTTCCGGGCCGGGCCCGGTTAAAGAGAAAAAAAATTTCTAAATCTTTAACCGTGACTTGAGGAAATTTTTTTTTTAAAAAAAAATGTAAAAAATATACATTAACTAAATACCCCAAGTTATTATAGTTTTGTCATGTTATGAATCTAATTTTTGTATTGTTCCATAGGAGGTCCCAAGTTTGAAAAAAAAAAAATGACTCTTCTTGAGTTAAAAGGGGGAAAATTTTTACAATGTTATGGGTAGACATTTTGTGTTTTCATTGTCTGTATGATCAGAAATTGCCTGTGTGCCTATTTTTTGGGTAGTTGCCATTTTTCAACACTTCATGAACCATTATTGTATAATTTTTATAATTTATGCTTAAAGGATTGATCTCTGTGTGGTGGACCACCTAGCTATTTTATGTCTTTATTTAATTTCCATACCCTGAAAATAAGCTTCATGAAAAGCAATAAAAATCAAAACACTGAAGTTTTTGCCACCAATTTTCCAAAATTGGCTTAGGTTATCAAAAATTGCTATTTCAGGGGAATTTTGTTTGTTTTTCTTTAGTTATTTTTGGAACTAAAAAAACTTTTAGTTAAGAATAATCCATGTTCCAAAAAAATGTTATTTTGTTGTTCATTTTTTTAAAATGAATCTTCATAGAAGTATAAATAAGTCCCAATTTTTCCTGTAACATCCCAAATTTTCAAGATCACCACGGTGCTGCCTGTAACACAAATCGTAATTATGTATTAGCATCACCGAACAAAATTGGTGTCAAGTTACACCTTAATATCTAAACAACAAAAAAATTCTAAATTTTTTTTATGAAAAAAAAAATGGGTATGCCCTTTATGGCGTAATTTGGCTGCGTGATGCTAATATTTATGTACACAGATAACAAATAATTGTCCATGTGAAAAGCAGTCTGTATCCAGATATAATCCACCTGTTTTAAAAATATGCCCTTAACTTTGTTGATAAAACTAATGCTAATCAATTGTGAATTGCAAAATACCCATCATTATCAACACTTTGTCGAGATTTCGCTGCAAAAAACCATGTTTATATTGGAATTTTCCCCCAATTGATTGAAAATATCTTCAGCTTCTCATTGATTGGGTTTCAGCTGTTCTTGATGCAGGTTTGGTTAAATACTTAGCATTTTTTTTTTTCCTTTTTTTTAATTTTTCTTTTTTTTAAAGTTTTGGGAAATTTTTTATGTTTTTGTTTTTAATTTTCTTTTCTTTAAGTACAGTTTTAAGTTTTCAAAAAATTTTATATGCTTTTTTTTTTTTTTTTAATTCAATTGGCTTCAAAAAAAAATAATGCCTTGTGGGAAATCAAACTTTGGTCGCCATTTGCAAAACAAAAGTACTACACAACGAAAATGTAATTGCACATGAAACTGGAAAAAAATGGATATCAACAAAAAGAGAGAAACAGACAAAGAATGGCACAAATACATGCTGAGGGCTTAACAGAGCAACATGCAGCCAGACTTATGATGCACATTTGTGAGCACATCATTATGCAAAAACATCAGAAAGATGTTAATCGAAAAATACACTGCATCAAACATGACTTTTTGGTGAGAATCACAATAACATACCTTTTACCCCCACAATAAAATGGAAGATTCTAGGTTTAGCAGCATGTTCTCATCTACACAATGATGGAAGTGTATTTTTATTGCAATGTTGGGAAATTTTAAAGGGGGAAACAAAAAAAAATGTTTTGTACCACTGAAAAAAATTTAAAATGCCTTGACTTGAAGAACCATAGAGACATTAAAAAATTTTTTCAGATATACCCGAATCAAAAAAACTTCCTATATAACATCAGGAAATACAAATGTTTCCAAGGAATTGTTTGGGAAAATGTGCATTTTGAACACATCTGATTTAAAGAAAACCATAACATTTTAAAAAAAACCCATTGCCCTCAAGGTATCCTGAGTAGAGCCATTTAAAATGTATCTTCAAACTTGAGGTCTCCACTTAAAGACAATGTGAATAAATTTAGGTTCATAAGGTAAGGACAAAAATAAGCCATAATAACTTCAAGCATTTGGTTAACAAATTATAAATGATATCATTTAAGGAAAGTTTTGCGTATATATATTTATAAGTTTTTATAAAAGATCATACCTGCAATGCAAATATTTTAACATACTGAAAACATATGCCTTCTGTTTAACAAGTCTGAGCCACAGCAACGCATGGCAGGGTACAGCTAGTATTTTATAAATTGGGTAAATACATATTTAGCATTAGTCAAGTCTTGGTTGCAATGTTACAATGTTAGTTGCAATGTACAAAACAACACTTACCCTTCCCCTGAAAGTGCGCAGCATGCCTGAATATGCCACCTATGTTTCTTTAGAGAGGTTAAATTCAATTGTTCAGATATTTCAGCAGGAGACATGCAGCCTTTGATATCTTGTTTATTTGCATAGACTAAAACAGCAGATTTTGTTAAATCCTGCAAGAAAAAATTCGATAAGGAAAAATTCTGTGTAAAAAAACAAAACAATCAAATGTGTTTAAATCCAAGTTTATGCATTTTAAAGTTAAAGCAATTCTGTCATTAAAAGAACAGAGAAAGTCTTTTGCATTCTTTTAAAAATCATCTATCTGTAATAAGTCCTTTTAAACCAGATACAGGTGATTATCAAAATAATAGAAATGTAGATTCATAAAGAATCCTTTATTAATACAGTGTAGGACCTCCTTTGGCATGTAATAAAGCTTGGATCCGTTTAGGAATCAATTCATACAAGTGCTGAATGGTGCTTAGAGGAATAATGTACCATTCTTCTGGAGATGTTGCGAAAGTTCTGGGAGAGATGCAGGTAGAAGATATCGATTCTGTATTGAATGGTATAAAACAGACCATAATGGTTTGATTATATTGAGGTCTGATGACTATGCAGGGTCAAGGTAAATGCTTAACTCCCTCCTATGTTCATCAAACTATGATTGGACAAGTGCCACTGCATTATCATCCTGGAAAACTCCTTTAGCAGTAAACAAAGTTTACATCACAGGATGAACCGATTTAGCTAAAATTTCTCTACTTCTCCCCAGAGCTATTTCCTTTCAGGATTACAATTGGCCCAGCAGAAATCCAAAAACACGGCTGACATATTATGACCTCTGTGCTTGACAGTTGGAAAGAGACAATCATGATAATACCCTTGTGCAGGTGTCCTATTGTAGGCAAAGGTGTGAAAGACTATTCATCAGACTGCATTACTTTCTTCCACTTATCAATCGACCAGGTTTTGCGAGTGTGACACCACTGCAGATGACGCATGGCATTAACATCTGTGACAAATGGCTTGAGAATTGCTGCTCTGCAATAAATTTTCTGTTTATGAAGGTGTCTTCTAACTGAAATCCTTGACACTGGAGAATGCAGATGATTGAGCTCTACTGTCACTTTTGCTGCAGTTTGCTTTTTAGATATTACAGTCCATTTCAATACCTCTTGGTCTCTTTCACTGAGCTCCTCTTTCTATTATTTTGCTTTGCTGAATTGTGTGTGTGCTGTCATAACTTTAGACACCATACGCTTAAAAGTTAGGATGTTGTCACACTTGCTCCAGCTAGACAGCTTTCTACAATTTGCCTTCTTTGAAAATCTGAGGGGTCCGACATTTTAAGCTTTTGAAAAAAATTCAAGACATACTGAACTTCAATAAAGCTACCACCATACTACCAGAATATGTACATTTCTATTTAAGGGGGAGGGAGAGAAAACCCAACTGATAGCTATTATTATATTTCAATGCTTACAAAGCACATTAAAAAACAATATTTGTATACACAAGTGTTTCCACAGTTTAGATAACCACTTATATATATTGCATTTTGTAGAACTATCAAATAATGAAATGATCTGTTGAATGAAGTATATATAAAACCCACATTAAAACACCTAATAATTAAAAGAAAACTATAATCTGCTTGCATTAAATAAGATTCTCCCATAATATTAAGAAAAACAGAAATGCATATACATTTTATTAGATCAGCAGCTAGTACAACAGGAATTAAATTTGAAAATAAAAAGATCATTTATTTTTAGTTTATAATCATGATTTATATTTTCAGCCAACTGCATCATACTGAAAAAAACATTTTTATACGTTAAGAAAAAAACTCCCACTGGGGAAGTATTATAAAGAAACAGAGGGAATAAAATATATAAGATAAAGCATGTTATTCAAGAAACCAAAACATTTCAAAATTTTAATACCCTTGAAATGTTTGAATTCTACTAAAAATGTTAATTAATGCATATAATTTTAACCATTTAAACAAGCAAAATACATATGCACACTTAAAATAATTAGATTATGAGATTTGTACAAGCAAACATTGACAACTTAATATCCAAAAGACACTTTGTTTCAGAACAAAAAACTATGTTCAGAATTCAGCGCACCAAAGGATATTTTGGTAAAAATGTTAAAAAAAATTTGACAACAAAGTTAATATAAGTAAGTACCTCTGTAATTTAAATTAATATAAAGATGCCAAACTTGGTTAAATCAAAACTTGTCACAATAATTTTTACAATTAAAATGTCACCATCGACTTTTTAATTTATAAATTTATGCATCAAAAAATATATTAAATAATTTGATTTTATACAAAATACTCGAAAATGCAGTTTAATAAAAATATTATAATGTAAAGATAAAGCTTATCAAGGCTTTAAAATGCAAAACATAAAAATTCTATTATTTAAAGTTACTAGTTGTTAACCAATTCGGGAGAAGGGGGGACTACGTTTTCAGAAATTACATTATTTATGCTTAATCTAAATTATATATTTTTTTTAAATGACAAATCTGAAATTACTTCAAAATGAGAGTGAAGGAAAATGAATTTTCAGAAAACAGATGAATGGAATGAAACACAATAAATGAATTTAACCCTTAAGCGGTCAATTATTTTTACCAGAAATGCTTCCAAAAAAGGCATATTTTTTTATTGCATATAATTAAGAGTACGATACTTAATAGAATAAGAATCTTAAGAATTTTTAAAATTTTTTTTTCACTTTTAATGCTTTTACAACATTTTTTATTTTACAATCTTGGACACAATACCCCCTAAATTTTTGCTTTTTCAAGTACCTTCTGAGCAGTAAGAATGTTTTATAAAATTGTAGAACTCAGAAGTGTATCAAATTAATGCGGCACAGAGGGAATACCAGAAAATTTAAATGCGGGACACGAACAGGTGGATTTTTCACATCAACCTCAGTAAAAATTCTTGCAGAACTCAAATCTTCATCAGAGCTGAGCTCACTACACGAGTCATCTGAGGAATAATCCAAATAATTAGAAGAAAAATATCTGTATCTGTATCAGAATGTAGTTCATCTAACAAGAAAGTATTTTCGTCGTCTATTCCATCCATAATTTCCATAAGATTCACAAGCATGGCACATACAGTAGAACAAAAATTTCAAAGAAAAGTTCCTGCTACATCGAAAAACCCGGATGAAAAGCATTTCATTTACATGGGCAAGCCACGCCATCTGTTGAAAAATAATACTAAATAGTCTCTTTCAATAATGAAAAATGCAGGCAAACCAGAAAAGGAAAGGAGAAAATATTGATGCCCACACGCCGTACGGGCAAACCAGATGAGGCCAATTTCGGGTAGCACGTACTCCGTACGGGTAAACTGCTTAAAGGGTTAATAGAGGACAAACCATTTAGATAAGAACTTGCATATAGACTGATAGTATTCTGAGAAAGTTTCTAAACTTTTGAGAAAATACAGTAGTTATAAGGACTGTTTTGATAATTATTTTTTATTGTTCTATTTTTATGTTATGCTCAGATTCTAAGAGATCAAATATTTTTATCATGCATGAATGCAGCAAATTATAACTTTCCTTTAACACAAGCATAAGCCGATAGAGTAATCAGGATGATAACCATTTGTTAATTCTCATATTTCACTCATTTTTTTAAAAATTTCTCCAAGTAGAATAAAATGATAGATATATTACCCTTTTCATACACTTGGTACAATCTTTCACACACTCAGAACAAATAACTTTTGTATTAACCCATTCAGAACCAGGATCACGCATGATCAAGCATTTCTCCCTCCAGGGCTCACAGTATCATAAACGTGATTGCACTTCTGCTGCTCTGAGACTTCTGATCACACCAATGTGATCCAAGAGTTTGGAATGTTTAAAAATTAATTTTTACAAGGCACTAGATGGGTGTTAAAGTCTGTTTTTAGAATAATGTTTCATAAAACTTTAACTTCAATATATGCTTTGCCACCCATCCGGTATAGTGGTTAGTGACGCTGACTGCGGTGCTGTAGGGTCTGGGTTCAAATACCGGGTAAGGTATAGTTGTGTTGTAATCTTTTCTTCTTTGTGATGTATGCTTCATGCTTATTTCTATGTAAGCCCCCGTGTGATACTTTGTGGTGAACGAGATTATAAATGTTCTCAATCAAAAGAAAAAAATATATATATATTCTTTTAGCTCTGAGTGTTTTTAATTATATCTGGGATATTTATGAATGTAAACAACTGCACATGTTTAGATTTTTTTTGAGAGAATTGGCATTTAAAGGTTCATGATTTACTATGCACTGGATTTCTGTTTATATTTTAAGTAAGTTGGAAAAAGATGTAAAGCTTATTAGTTTATTAGGCATCAGACATATCAAGAGATTCAGTATTTATTTTATTTGTGGTTTATATTTACAACAATAATTTTAATACTCAAAGACATTTGAAAAACAGATCTTCATAGAACAAACACTACTTATTTTTAACAAAAAGGAATAGTTTCTTTTTACTGACTCATTTTTGATTCTGTAAGAACAAATGATTCTTTTTTTGTTGCTATTGCAATCTGAGTTGCTATAATCACAAGAACAGAAAACATAATACTAATGTGACATTAAGAAAGCTATGAGCAATATAACAATTATTTAAAAATAAAAAAAATGATATACTAGCTTTTATTAAAAAGATTTATATCAGTTCAAGCACCAACAAGTTTATGTGAAAGTAAATTTATACTTTCAGGGATTAGCCAGATAGAATTTTGTAAGTTTTGCGTCTATTTTATTTTAATCATCACGGCAAAAGAGCACTTGCTTTTATTAAATACAGTAAAAAATTTTGTACTGTATATTCAGATATTATCAATGATAGTAAATTTGAAATTTTAGTGTATTTGAATGCATTAAAGATTTTATATGAACTTTAGGCTTAGCAGGGAGATTTGCTCAGTCCTGGGGAAACCCTTCTTTTTCCTTTCATCGGTCCTGAAGGAGTTAAGTTTACATGAAAATTTTAAATACATTAATTACATACGATTCCCATTTTTGAAAATATAAGCAGACTGAATTCAAGTATTCCAATAGACTACAAAATATATTTTGCAAGAACATAATTTCAATGCACTGAACATTAAATGATCCAATCAAGGATCAGAATGTATGACCACAACCAAATAATTTACAATATTAAAATAATTTGAAATCAGTGAAATTATATAAATCATATGTGAAGTAAAAAACACAATGAACATAATATACATTTAAGTAAAAACATGACAAGTTAGAAACTAAAGCTTCAAAGATTTTGTTAAGCAAATCAGAGAAATAACTATACATAACATTAGAAGCAAAGTAAACAGAAAGAGTTTCAAGATTCTAAACCCTACTTTGTGAGGAAAAAAATAAAATGTTTTTTCCTCATAAAGACAGTAACACAGGGAAGAGTCAGATGAATATCATTCACATTAAAAATAATTTTTGACAAACTTCCACTGAAAAATTTTGCACTTAAAAAAGCAATGGGTTTAATTTGGAGAAAAGAACGTTTCAATTCAATAAATTGATAATTTTTAACATTATTGGTGAATTTCAAGCAACATGAATTGAAGAAATATTTTAATCAACATTAAATAATGAGAAAATATATAATTTAGAGATGAATAAATAGCTTAACTCAGAAGTGCAGTACATTTTTTTTTACAAGAAATAAATAAAAATATCTGAATATTACAAACTTTGTGTCAAAATGAAGTAAAATGATATAGCTATTGACATTCTGGTGTAAAAGTATATAATTTAATTTAAAAAACAGCAAGATATAAATTTTAGAAACAGGCACAAAATGCTTAAATTTAATTCACTTTTGGTTTTTTTTTTTACTAAATTCAAATTGATCATTTTAAAACTATATTAAAGTACTGAGGTAATAAAACATATTAAAAATCATAAAAAACAAAAAGTGGACAAATGTGCAAAAATTTTAAAGAGTTGAGCCCTTCAACTATCTAATGTATAACATTTTTTTACAATACAGAACAGGAGTCTTAAATTCAAAATCCTAGAAGTAAGAAAAATCAGAAGAGAATATATTAGACATGCCAATTTATGGTTAATGAAAAAAAAAATCTTTGAACACAAGATAGTGGACACAATGAAGACTAGTGCGAAATATAGTATGTAAATAAGTTGATACTCTGAAATGAAAGGGAAAACACACAAATAAGTACAAAGGCTATAAAATATTAACAAGGCTAATTAAAAATGTTTTCAACAAGAAATTTTAGTGAAATTAAATGGTCAGTTTTAAACGCATTTTGATGTAAAAAGTAGTTAGAAAAGAGAAACAAGTTTTATTTTATATTTATCCCATGATCCTCAACTAGATATTAATGCCCTCTAAGCAAATTTAATACATGCATCTAACTTTTCCAAATTTTATGGAACAGGATGAGAAATATATTTATGAAATTAATCCATATTATGATAAAGTATAATTATATTTACAGTACAAATATATTATACAAGTATTAACAGTAATTATAAATATACTAATGGATAACTTATTAAAACATTTATAGAACTAAAGTTATAAATAAATCTTGCCTCATGAGCTAACATTCTCCATAGTTCTTCTTTAGTTATTGACAGTCTTTCTCTATCTGTACTATCCACTACTACTATTAGAAACTGAAAAAGAAAAACACACATTAATTTTTCTATTCAATACAAATGACATACTTAGTAAAAAACATGTTTAAAGCGATAACATTTTTCCTGTAACCTGGACAAAATATTGTTCAGTAATTATCACAGCTAAAAATTATATAAAGGAATTAAATGTTCTAACAAATTAAAATCCAAATATTTCATTATAAGTGTATTTATAGGTAAAAAATAAGCACAATAAAATAATAACAGATAAAAATAATCCACACTCCACTTTACCATGAAGCATGGTTATGTACAATATGGATGAAATATTATCTATGGATATATTCCCTAATAGATACCACATTGAACTAACAAATAAAGATAATCAAGTGATATATAAAATTTTAGAATTTAGTTAAAAGTACTAACATACTTTTTGACTTGATTTTCATTTTAATGACAGAAATTACTGTCATTTAAAAGAAAGCAATTAATTACTAGATTGGCAGCCTAAATTTTCATATCTTCAAGGATTGAACACAGGAGCTGGAATCTCATTCTCCAAACTTCCATACTATATCAACATACAAAGTAGAACATTGACAGATTTAGCACATACTTCAGCCCTTCAATATAGAGTCTCCAGGATTTGAACCTTATCTTTAAAAAACAATTCATCTTTAAATAAAATGCACCACAGAAAAGAATTTAAAAAAATTTTTGTCACATAAATACAATACAGGCGCAAGAACTCCAGTCCTTAGGTTTGTATTGACTTCTATAAATCATAACTATGACAGGAGTAAAAGTGCCTATTAAATGGAAGAGGGTATTCTGTTTGTTTGTTTTTTATCTCAGTTGTCTGCACAAAGTTTATCTGTAGACTAGCAGATAGACAATTTAAATCATATGCTTAAGTCAAGGTTAAAAGCTAACTCCTTAACTTGATGATTTAAAAAATTTCGAGGGTAAGTTTAAGACTTCACCACACAGAAATCAGAGCTCTTGCGATTCCTGCAATATATTTTGTATCCATTTAATACTGCAAATTACCCAAATTTCGCAGAACTTTCTTAATTTTAATTAAATCTCTCAAACTAATGTAAAATTCCTAAAGTGATCTTTGCTTATGAATTAGAACGACAAGTTTAACGGTTAAATGGTTGAGGTTCGAAAGTCTAGATGTGACATATAATGTTCTAGTTCAAGGGTGTCAAACTCAAAGGCCGATTTGGGCCAAATAAACAAGATTTAACTTAAAAGGTGGGCCACAAAGAAATCAAAATTCATAGAAATGTAGGTTTATTTAAAAAAAAAATACATAAACATATATAAAAGAACAAGATTTAATATGTCCTGACATTTGGCCTCTCTTCTCTGCAACTATCTTTCCTATTTCAGGAGAAATACTGATATTTTGTAATATATTGTGTGCCAATATATTGACTCGGCCTCAAAAATGCTAGTTGTGGGCCACAAGTTTGACACCCCTGTTCTAGTTGTTCCATAGCATACTTATACATACAACTAAATATGGTGTGTGTGTTTTTTAAAATTCATTTATTTATCATTTTTATGCATTGCTTTCTGAATAATAGTATCACACTATACATATTCAGTAGCTAAAGTTAAAAAAAAAATTAGCTTATTATTAAAAGAATAACTTCAGGTTCATCAGAACTTACAAGTAAATAATTTCCAAATAAAAAACATGAAAAAACCTAAAAAAATTTTTTTAATTTCCACAAAATTGTATAGAAAGGAATAACTCACTTCTGTATTACTATAGTAAGTATTCCAAGCAGCTCTTAAGGAATCTTGTCCTCCTAAGTCCCACATTATAAAATGAATATTTTTCCATACAACTTCTTCTACGTTGCTTCCAATGGTAGGGGATGTGTGAACCACTTCGTCCAATAAACTAAAACAATTATAAAAATAAAATGTTTGCAACTCTCTGTCTAAAGCTGAATAAAAAATTTAAAAAAAATAATAAAGCCCCCTTTCTTTCTTTTTTTGATTTCAATGAAAGAATTGGTAAACATTATAAAGAGCATATGATCTTTTATAATAAAAACTGTCATTGCAAATTTATCTTATGTTTTAAATCATATCGTAAGATTTTCCCAACATTAAAAAGAGGTTACCCACTACTGTTGAATGTCAAGAATCTACTGATCTTTTACATACAGAAATTCTACAACTATAATTTTCTAAAGATATCTTAATAGAAAACAAGTGTATATTCTAAAGAAAAATCATACACATTAACCACATTTCAGTATAGAAAGATGCTAAGGATTTTTCCTTGCAGATAAATTTTCAAAAAATGTTTATAACCCAATGGAAATAATTCAAAAAGAGCCTTTCTGATTAAATTTTAAATATAAAGATCAATATTTGATCACACAGAAGAGATTATAGATTGTACATAGAATGTATATTGACTCCCTCCAATTTAATTTCCACTTTTTTTTCAAGTATTTCAAGCAAATCAAAAACCAAATTTCACCAAAATGTCAATTTAAATCTCCTTATAAAAACTAGCTATTCCAAAGCGAGTAATCTAATTAGATATTCCTAGAGAATAATTAAGATGGTTTGATCCTTTGAGCATCCAAACAGTGGAAATGTCTTCAGAATTTATATGGAAAATATTTCCTATTGTGAACAGAATAGGAAATATAAAGCTGGTATTATACTTAACACCACAAATTGGACATAAAAAAAACGAATTACACTAACACTAGTAAAAAGTATTTTATTGCAGATACAATTTGTGACAAAAGTTCATGAAGAATTAACACAGACTCCATTATTTAAAAGAAATCACTCAAAAGAATTTTACAAGAATATTTTCATTTAAATTTAAAAAGTTCATACTTACAATTGGTACAATATCGTTGTTTTTCCAGCATTGTCAAGACCCACAATAACAACTTTATGTTCTGGAAAGAAAAAAATTTAACTATCATTTTTTTTTTGAATAAATATAATACCAATAATTAGATATTCCAAAAAAACAAAAAAAAACAATTGAACTGCAACCAAATCAGAACAGCATAATATGCATCACATATCTAAATTTCCTATTTAATATTTGACTTTCAATTCATAAAAAAATGTCAAGGGATATTTGAAATGGTAAAAAGAAAAATTAAATTTCTATTAGAGCTTTGAGGAACTAGAAATTTTCAAACTCAACCAAATCTTAAGTTATAAAAAAATAAATTTTTCGAGTTTTTGAGAAGATAGTTTATAGAATCATGCGTAGAGTCAACAATAATTTGGTTTTCATATTTCTATCCATTGATTGATCACTTTGTAACGTTGTGCTTAAAATCAATACGAAAGCTACTAGCGCAAATTTTAGTAATTCTGAATCAAGTGACGAGGATGACACCCCATTATCTTAACTTCCTATCATGAAAATTGAAACATTAAATATTAGTAGATAAACTATTTAGTAAATATAATACTATTTTCATTGAATTCTATGAATCATCAGTTAACAGTGACAGACACTTTGAACAGAAAACAGTCTCAGACACCGATGACTTATCGATGCGATTAACGCATTAAGGTTTTTAAAGCCACTTTTAAAAGTTAACTTTCGTATCATTTAGGTCAAACTAAAAACTGATTAGTAGTTTATATTTGTAACTAATAAAAAGTATATTAGTATACACAAGTATAATCCATTCCATTAAAATATTAAAATTTGTTTAAATAAAAGAAATTGATTAAATCAACAAATCATTTGGCAATACAGGAATTTAAAAAAATATATTTTGGTACCCATTGAATTTCAAAAAAGATAGTAACAATTGAATGTCAAGTCCTTCTTTGTCTTTTGCAAACGTTGCCTATTAACGTGAACGAATGATTTCAGCATAAAGAAATGTAATGCATGAGAATGTCTTTGCAAAAAGCAAGTATAAATTTGTTGTTCATGTAAAAACTCCTCATACTTCATTCAGTGTTAAAACAGTACAGTAATTAGGTTGGGGAAAAAGAAATCCATTATTTTTGCATGAAAATCAAGACTTTATGTAACTTGCTTCCGATTGTCCCATTTGGGTCTTGGCCCAAATTGGCGAAAACATCTAGTAATCTATTTTCACAATCTTCTCTTGATTCCAATTTCTTATCACTCAGGAAGTTTAGCAATGCGAGAAAAAGGTGGTAATCGCTTGGTGCTAGGTCCGGACTATATAGTGAATGCATTAAAACTTCCCAACCAAGCTCCCAGGGGTTCTGGCGAGTCACTATAGAAGTGGTCTGGCGTTGTCCTGATGGAACACAACACCTCTTCTGTTGGCCATTTCTGGTCAATCGCTAGCTTCAAACGGCCCAGTTGTTGACAGAGATCTGTATTTAGTGTTTGGCCATGCGGAAGCAACTCCTATTAAATGATTCCTTTTCAGTCCCACCAAATACACAGTAGAACCTTCCTGGCGGTTAGTCCTGGTTTGGCCACCGTTTCAGCAGCTTCACAGCACTTTGACCACGATCGTTTTCGCACAACATTGTCGTATGTGACCCATTTCTCAACCCCAGTTACCATCCGTTTAAGAAATGGGTCGATTTCATTCCGTTTGGCCAAGGCTTCGTAGATGGAAATTCGATCCATCATGTTTTTTGGTGTTAATTGGTGTGGCACCCAAACATGGAGCTTATTTTTGAATCCAACTTTGCGCAAATGGCTTAAAACTGTTTTATGGTCGATTTTTAGCTCCTGTGCGATGCTACGACTACTAACATGCAGGTCAACTTCTATTATTTCTGTGATTTTATCGACATTTTCAACGACGGGCCTGTCTGTGCGAGATGAATCTTTAACATCAAAAATACCTGGACGGAATCGACGAAACCAAAATTGCACGTAATTAGCTGTTACAGTATCGGCACCATTCGCAATTTCAGCCACTTGGCTTGCATTTTCGCCTTTACCAAAGAAAAATTGTAAAAAGAACCGAATTTTCTCTTTGTTGTGTGTGACTTCCATTTTTAACACCCTGTAACTCACAACTGAATAGACCAAACAAAAAAAGGCAAAATAACTTTTTTAGTGTGAAATGTCAGCTTGACAACGAGCATAAATTTGAAATTGTTTGACCGATGCTTCACGAGATATCGACGTTACAGCCATCTACCGAAAAAGTAAAGGATTTCTTTTTCCCCAACCTAATATAAAATGCTGGTTTGAAGAAGTCTTAATGGCATACCTTTTTATAAACCCGTTCACATAAATAAAAAATCCACTTCAATTTGGGGGAACAGACAAAGTAAGATTCTCCACGTCCGCCGGAGACAGTTCTTGACATCTCAGAGATGCCTAAGTCTACAACGGCATAAGAAATGAATGTCTCCCAGACGCCATTATACGTCAAGTGGTTAACTCTTGAAACAAAGCCAATATCTAAATCTAGTTTCTATATAAGAACTTTAAAGTCAGGTAAAAGAATTTAATGTGCAACGACATCCATTATTTCACATGACAATCTTTCGTAGAATCCAGACTACACTCACAAATCTCATGTCTTAAAGTTTACGACTTTAACCAATGAGCTACAGTATTAACAAGTGATTAATCAAAAACCAGAATACCTTGTAGTTTATATAAACTACGAAACGATTTATCAAGATATATATATCAATAATATTTTGATCCAGATTAATAAATCAATGGAAGAGAATGTTATAAAGTTACTGAATTACCGTAAAATTCGGCGTATAGCGTGCACCGACATATAACGCGCACCTATACTTTCAAGCTGCATTTTTGAATTTTAAGGTAGATTCGCCGTATAACGCGCAGCTCCTTTTTTTTTTATGAAGAAACCTGAAATATAAGTGTGCAATGCTCTTACGTAATAAAGTCATTTATTTGTGGTATTACTACGTATTAGAAAAAATGTATATTTCTAGAACAACAACCCTTTAAGTACGTAAAGAATGTCATTTCTTTTAAATAAACAGTATTTTGATATAAGTAGAAGCCTATTTTTCTTTTACGCTCATCTCTTTAAATTTTTAAAGCTATCATTTTTATACCCGGCGTATAACGCGCACGCGTAAATTTCGATCTTATTTTTTGTGTTAAAAGTGCGCGTTATACGCCGGATTTTACGATATGTTATTTATAGTCGTAACATAAGAGAAAAACCTACAACGGTTGTAAAAAGATTTGCTCATTCAAAAATGAAATAATCCAGCATAAGAAGTCTAAATTTACCCCTCGTAAATAAATGACAAATTTCAATGGCTTCCCTTCTAACGGCCCATTCCAAAAGCGTACATCTAGTATGGCTTCGTCCGATAATCTAATTCCAATTTTTTTAAGCCTCCCCACACCCAAATTATAACAAGATTGAATCGTTTGTACTGCGCAATTGATAAAATCAAGTCACGTGATAATAAAGAGGTCAAATTAAAAAATGTAGATTGAATGTTAATATTTTTTGTAACTGACAGATAGTTCAATAATGTTAATTTCACAACTAAATTATTAAAGCTAATATTGACTTAAAAATATCATACAGAAAAGAGAATTCTAGCTGCCGCCTTTTTCCAACATAATCTTGTGCAGCAGGCATGTCAAACTCAAATGATAATGCAGCCGCAAGTTCTATTTTATATTAAGTTGAGGGATGTATGTTTTTAATGTTCCAACAATATATATATATTTTATATATATATATATATATATATATATATATATATATATATATATATATATATATATATTTGAAATGAATGTACGCATTTTTGTTAATATCAAAAAAAAAAGTATAACTAAAAAAAAAAAACGTTTAACGAACGCGGATTTGTCACCCCTGTTGTACAGTATACAATTATTTACAACAGCATGCTTCAGTTAATGATTTTCTAATTTATGAAAAAAAAAATTCCTTTCTACTATTTCGAAATTAATTTTTTCTTAACACGTGACATTAAATTTCATAAAGAACGAATAATTTATAAGAACATTTTAATTTGACGGCAACATTTAAAACAATGGAACAATTCTTTTGAAAGAACAGAAGAAAATTATGCAATACGAAGAAATTAGAAAGTTTTCTTAAATATCGTCTCCCCAACTAAAAATTATCGAAATTTAATATGCAACTGGCAAGATGGATGAGGGCAAGCTGATTATATTTCAACAGAAAATCAATGTTTGCGTAATTCAGCCATGAAATAATATAAAATAATTTTTTTCCCCATTACTTATCGATATCGCGATTTCTTTTTTTAAAAAAAGAATGTATTCAAATTATGGTTGAAAATTTCATTAAGAAAAACGTAAGTGATATAGTCATCACTGAACATATTAATAACATGACCACCTTTTTTTTTTTTGTCTTGCCGGATAAAAATCTAAAAAAAATTATAGGTAAATTTAATTTTATAATTTATTGTAAACAATCAATAAGGTTTTTCATAAAGTTTTACTGGAATACTTTACATAAAAAGCAAATTAATTAAAATTATGTAATTATTAAATCAAACAGTCACTATAGGAAGAAAAAAAAAACATTTGTTTTATTTTGTTTTTACGGTCAGTTTTAAGAATCAATTATATATTTTCCAATTTTTATTTTTAAAGTTCAATGCATAAATCTCTGTTCCATATTTTGAATTTACGGTATATGCCTTTTTAAAATAAACTTTCCAATGCCTATTATCACAAATAAAAATATAAAATTGCGAGGGAAAACAAAACTTTAGACTACATTTCGGTCTTCCAAACAAGATGGAAAAGTTTGCTAAGTAAAAGCCAAACGCACAAACAGCTGTTTTCCTTCCCACATACATAGGATGCGAAATGTTGGAAATCTCCATGTAATCAATACTCTGTAAATAGCTTTTGCAACTCATGTTTCTAATTTAGACCAGAGCAGATAAAAGGAAACTTTAAAATATTTGCAACATTCAGTAAACTTTTAAAAATTATATTAAATTCAGACAATGTAGGGGGAAATTAAACCGACAAACAAGCACAAATTTTTCACAACAGCAAAGAAGCAATAAATCAAGAAACATTGACGACAAATGGCAAATTAAAGAGTATGCTGAATGCCTGAAAGTAAATAAATATAAGATAAATTGCGGAAAAGTAGATAAAATCGATAGTGCTTTTTATCTTTTTGCAGTCAAACATGTATTAGCCTCTTCAATATGAAGAACTTGAATCTCAGTCTGGCAAAGATACGATTTATCACTCCAATCGTACCTCAAAACTAAGATTTTGAAATTCTGTCAACTAACTTTTGATTTCGTCTTACTAATTTTTTTTACTCAATTTAATTTTATTTTGGGATAAAGTAAAGGATGAGTTGATAAACTTGGCGAAAATGTATAGACAATCTGAATATGTTTAAAGACTGAATGATATTGTTTAAACAGATGGGAAACAAAATTCTGCACACAGTTGTAAATACATCTGTTCCCAAAAACAACATGATATCCAATGACATCATGATGCAAGGCCTTTCAACGTATTAAAATTGGGAATGACATCACAACAGCTGGTTTTGATAAGGATAAATGCAAACCAAACATATTAGAAAATCTCACATACACATGACACTTCTAAAAATTAGATTTGATAATTTAAATATTTACGACTATTGATCTTGTTGCATAACAAGAAGTATGTTGAACATCGCAGATTAAAAAGGAAAAGCGCATGGTTATTCATAAATAAAAGCAAACTTTTATATGATAGAGAAAAATGTGCACCAATATCTCTTTAATATGATCGCGGTTTTATAAATTTTTGTTGTAAAAATTTTCCTAATTTACTAAAGAAAATTAAAATCCATTCGTTTTAAATGTGAAGCATTTAAAACGGAAACCAACATTTTTAACGAACTATACTTCATTAACACAAAAACATCTTTAAATACTTTCAATCATTATAATTGCACATAAGTAATCAATTTTCTAAACTACACTTATATCATTTAATCACGGGAGCGCAGATGGACTAAAAATTGACAGCTTTTTAACGACGCCCTTTAAAGCAATACGAGGAATTTTGGCGACGGAACACAATTTTGAAACGCGATCAAGTGGCAAAGGCAACATCCAAATAATCAATTCAGTTTACACCAACATCGGGATTTTGAACCCAGACAGAATAACTGTGCATTATCAGGGGCCACAAAAGCCTTGTGATTAAAGTCCCGAATATCATAACCCAGAATATTCTCGTCTTAATTCCACCAAGATCACCATGCGGAATAATGGGGGAGGGGGTCTGGACTTTTCATGCATGGTTTCAAAATTTAGCGAATGATTTATCAATTCAAGTACCCTATTAATGGACAATAGTTTGAAATCGCAAAGCAACCAAATCTTCGAATTCGAACTCTCAATATACAACCTGTGACTATAAAGTTCAGTGAACGGAGTCAGAATGGCCGATCCGGTAATACTGGCGAAACAAAACGCTGCACATGCGTAGCGTAGGTGTTGACCATCTACCCCACCGTTGTTCAGTTGAACGTCGTTCGTGTTCCGTGTAAGACTTGTTTTACAAAGTGCTTGTTTAGTGCGTTGGTTCTTATATGAGAACAGGAAAATGAATGAACAAAAGATCTATTTAAAGTATTGTTTTAAGCTAGGCAAGACACCGACAGAAACTTATTCGATGCTGGTATGTGTTTATGAAGATCAAGCACTGTCCATGAAGTGTGTGTACTAGTGGTTCACCCGTTTTCGAGAAGGCAGGTAATGTGTTTCTGACAAACCCCGTAGCGAAACACTGGTGACCTCCGCCAGTGACGAAAACATTGAGAAAGCGAATAAATTAATCACGAAAGATCGTCGATTAACCTTGCGCATGAAAGCTGGACGATGAATGCTGCAAGGTACATTGAAATTTTGACCCGTTTCATGAAACGTCAACGCAGGGTACGACCCCAGTAAGCACAAGGTTCATGGTTTTTTGTTCACGACAATGCTCGCCCTCATACAGCCAATAACGTCAAACAGTTCCTGGCAAAAAAAAGGGCGTGGTTCAAATTGAAAATCCTCCAGACTTCTTCCTATTTCCATGACTCAAACTCGCTTTTAAAGGAAAGAGGTTTGACGATATTTCTGACATTCAACGAAACGTGACGAGGCTTTTGAACTCCATCTCAAAAGAAAACTTCTTGCTAAATTTTCAGGACATGTATACCAGATCTCAGCGGTCCACAGTTACGGGAGGTGACTATTTCGAGAGAAAAGGACAGTAAGGTAGCTTTCGTCAATATTTCATCTACGTTAATGTTACAGAACTATTCACCGAAATTTATTGTCAGAAGTTGTATGACGAATTGCAAGACCATAAATAGTTTTGAAAATTTGTAGCAAATTATTTTTAACTTTTTTTTTTCATTTTACTTTAAAATTAATATACATCGTAAAAAAGAATACGGATCTCAGATTTTTAACAAGATCAAATAACAAAGAAAACATTCATTTTAATTTCCATACATCACGCTACTGAGAAGATATGAAAACCTACACGAATCGAACGCGTGTGTCAGAGATATTTCAATTATATATATTAATCTGGATTAAGCAACCTATTAAGCCGCTTTTCGACCAAGTTACTAAGGCTCTTTTAATATTAAAAATTCACGATAAGTCAAAATTATTCAATTTGATTCCAAAATATTGGTTTGCAGCTAAATAACAGATTACAGTCAATGATTCAGTACGAATTTATGACAGGATCTATCACTCTAGAGTGCATTTCTTTTGAATGTGTCAAATCATTTTAAGATTTATCAGATAACAAATTTGCCCACAACGTAGTAAAATTTTACTAAAATTGATTCATCACGATAAAAATAAAGCTTGTTAATTTAAAATACAAAAGCTGAAAAGATGGGGTATAGGGACAGTTAATAACTGTTTCAATAATTTATTATAAACTGATTTTAATACAGCTAATTAAACACGAGTTCATATATACTGCTCGGCAACCGTAGACCAGACATTTTCAATTGGTGAGATATCAGAAAAACGTGCTGCCCAAGGTAACAGTTGAACATACAGTTGGATCCCGATTTACCGAACTTATTTAACCAATAATAAACCCCAAATCAACAAATTATTTTAGCAATCGAAAATAAAATTTTTATTAATTTGAATTAGAAAAATTGGATTCTTTTTAAATGACACATTCTTTTACTACAATAATTAAACAATCAGCAGAAATTGAAAGAGCATCTGCAGAACCTGGGGAAAAATCGTCGAAAATAAAAGTCATTGAAAAACTCCCCTCTTTCTGTTCTTGAATGTGACTTAGTGGAATGGTTTAACTGACTCCAATAGAAAAACAGTTGCATTTTCTGATACTTTGAAAACGTAGCTCTCATGCTACAGGATGTAAAATTACAGTACTTTCTCTTCTCAGCATAAAGTTGGAAAAGAATTCTTTCAAGTCAGGAATCAAAAAGATTGTCAAACACCTATTAGTCAGTATTTTAAAATTTCCAATTAACAGGTGCTTAATAATTAGCTAAAAGTATTTGTTTAGATGCAGAATAATAAGTGTGTAATTTTTAACTATGGATATTTTTTGTGTAATTGCTTATTAAAGAGTTTCCAAAGGATAATTGCAAAATATTAGTATTTTTTTGGACCAGGATATTATGAGTAACAAGTTCATCGCAAATCACATCATTGAAAAAGTGTACCTATCAATGATACAAGGTCTGTTCAAAAAGTATCCGACCTCTGGCCAGAAAAAATATCTTAGTTGCTTTGTGGGATTAGGATCTTAATCAAATTCAAAGTGGGTCTCTTGTGCCTTCACACACTCGTTTAACCCAGCATTCCTTCCACAGCTGAAAACACTTCTGGATGGGTTCTTTTGGAAGGGTGTTTAATTCCGGTGTCGCTCTTTCTGCGTATCTCATCTCTACTCAGAAAACGGGATATTTTCGATGGCATTTTGATTTTCGGAAAAAGCCACAAATCGCAAGAAGCAAGGTTCAGCGTTGAAAGTGTTCAGTACGTCTTGTGCAATAGTTCAGACAGTTTTTCTATTTCGCCGACAGAAGCTTGGGAACAAATTTAGCAGCGGCTCGGCGCATCATCACACAAAATTGCAAGTGAAGAACCAGTACTGATCTAAACTTATTCACAGTATCTCAACTTGTTCAGCAGTTTCTCGTAAGGTTATCACAGATTTTCCATATTTTCTACAACAGCTGCATTTCGAGCGGTTTGTGGCTTCCCAGACCTCTGGGCACTCTCTACCGACGTGCGGTTTTTTTTTGAATCGGTTAAATCCCTCTTTAATTTGTGTGACCCCCATAACATCCAAGCATTTGCCAAATCTTATGAATTGTTTCACTTAGAAAATCACCAAGCTCTTGACAGAAAATTTGAAAAGCAGTACCTCTGCTCAAGTCATTCAGTCATCTTTAGAGAAATAAAAATCCGGCGAACACGAATAACAGCCCCTCACTCGACTGCCAGTAGGAAACGGCTGGCACACTGGAACGAAGAAGAAAAATTCAAGCATGTGCATTAGGCTTCACATCTTACACTGCGCACAGTGGTGCCGCTTTAGAATCTCTACAGTTCGCGGGAAAATTCAAGGTCGCGCGGATACTTTTTGAACAAACCTTGTACAACATCAATTGAAGCCGAAGTAATGGTTGGCGTGCTTATAATATGAGGTGTTGCAAATGTAGTCATTGTCTACACAAATATTTGTCTTGAAAACGACCTCATTTTATGACTTAAGATTCTTTAATTAACTGTAAAATTCCATAAGGACAACGTGTCATTCTTTTCGACTATTAATGGCGAGGAAGGAGACCGCTGAGACCCTGCTATTATTTTGGAATGATGGGATCTCGACCAACCCAAGCAGCAATACCGTGGTACGATTAACTCCAAACCCAAAAGACTGCAGATTTACCTCGATCAAAGTTAAGCAATAAAAAGTTAATAATTTGCATATTACAGTATATGCTACCTGTTGTGCAAATTTCACATGTGTGGCATGCCGCCTTTTAGTTATGACAACCAGTGAATATTACATCACATGTTATTCAATAATGTCGACATTTTGGGTCTTTTCTTCTCAATCACAAATCTATCACTAATAACAGGTAAATATTTTATTTCTGTTTAAAAGATTACGTGCGTATTATACGAAAATAAAATTTCTAAAGACAGTTTGATAAGCCTTCTGGAAGTCTCAATTTACCGAAAAAACTTATGTCTAAAGGTGTTTTTATTACTTTTTTTAAATGCTGACTCTGAAAAAACCCCACCTTAATTTGCATCGCATTGCTGAGAAGACGAAGTATTTTTCAAAAGAAATAAACATGATTTTCCAAATCGTTAGGAATGTTAACGAGTAAACGTATACCTAAAATTTGCCGAGATTTCAGGAAATGTTTAAAATTAAAGTTTTACAGCACCAAATCGATTACAGAGTTATCTGTAGTTCTGGTTTACTTTACTGAATTTCAAAAGAAACAGATTCAACATATGGATTTAGAGAAATTAAAATATAAAACGTTTTTATGTAATCTGATGTGTCACCGGTTAGCAAAAATGAGCCCTTTGATTGTTCTTGTAGTGCGCAATATGATTAAAATGAATTTTAATACGAGATTACTGATAATGTCTAAAACGTGTAATACTTAAAATTCTCTCCAAAAAGCTAAATCCACTATTAGCAAAAGAAATTGTTAGTTTGCTCTATTTTTATCTAATCGATAGTGTGTGCTATTTATAATTAAAATTCGTACCGCAAACTTTACTTGTGTGTGTGTGTTCCTTTCTCACTTAGTATCTACTTTATTCTTTAGTAACTGGAGTAATTACCTTTCGCACACAATGGGAAATGCACGTTTTCTTTCATAATTATACACTCATAAATAAAATGACATCATTTAGTAGTTTGAGAGTTGAAAAATTTTACTTTAAAAAACGTCTATACAAACTATAAATGTACTGCTTGAATTACAATGAATTTGTTATGATCACATTAAATTCAAAATTTTACTATGCAGAACTTAGATAACTGATTTTGAATAAATTTGTCATAGAATTTCTGAAAATAGGTAATGAAAAACTAATTTATAGCAGGAACATTTTTCTTAAAATTAATATACTTTTTTTGAAGAATTACTTTGTACAAAAACACACACAATCCAAGACAATCATAAAATAAATATGAAATTTTAACAAAACGTTAATTTTTTTTTAAAAAAAAATACAAAAATAATAGAAGAGATTCATTAATTAAAATTATTCATAACATATTAAACTTTTGATGAAGTTTAACATAAAGGCAAAAGTATGCATCTAAAGTACAGAGAACAAATTTTAATTAGCAAAAATTAAAATTCTAATCGCAGACCAATAACAGATCTGCCCCCAAAATGTTTTTCAATTTCAAAAGTTAATTTCAAATAGAATCGATAAATGTACACAACTTTTGTAAGCCAAAAACAAAGCATTTTTCGATGTATCCAGATTTACAGACCATCAGAATAACACTTAATTTTAAAAAAAAACTGAATAAATGAATATACTGAAGTGAAATGATATTTATTCACGGGTACGCATTTATTCTCATTCATTCAACGTAGTTACATCATACACAGTACAATGACTGGCTTGCGTATTGCTGATAAGATAATCTCAATGTTATACTTCACTTTTTATTTACTTCTTACTTCAACAACCTTGGAAGAATTTGAACTTTATGAGAGAGAGAGAAGGCTTGAACCAAATAAAAATACATGAACATAACGAAGTAAAGTGACATCCTTCAGTTTGGGAGCTGAACAATTTTATTGTAACACGCCAATTCCAACTCTATAATTGTACGTTTGAATATTACAATGAAATTACTTTATGACCACATTAAACTCAATTCTGTTATACAGAATTTACTTAGATCAGAGCGATTTTGAATATATTTGTCACAGAATTTCTGAAATTGCGTAATGTAAAATTAAGAACCTTTAAATGAAAACCAAGTTAATAGAACACAGTTAAGGGAAAACAAATTGATTTTGTCTCAAATAATGCAATATAAGTTGCATAATAAGCCATTTACGGTATAAATTGTTTATTCCATGCAAGAACAGAAGTTTGTAAAGAGCAATAAAGCGATAATGATAACGAAACTTAGTTTTGTACGGTAGAAACAATCACAGCTTTGAGGTCGTTTCACTTAAAGCATTATGTCTTTATTATCCTACACGAATGATATTTTAACAAAATAGTAGATGGGTAAAATTTCCGAGTTGCATTCTCCAAATTTCCACAGCATGCTATGTGAGTTAGGTTTAACATATTGCCACCTCTTAATGTTATCGTGATTGGTTCGAATTCTCACCCATGAAGATACACGAAAATCATTGGCGAAGAGCCACGTTATTGTGAAATATAGTCAGACAGGGATGATATTTAAGTTAATTTTTGATGGAACAGAATTTCATTACAAACTTTAGGCTGTTCTGCCTTTCTTTTGGAGCTACAAAAGATATTATTGGAATATGTAGAGAATCATACAGAGACAAGTTATATTAAAATACAATTACAAGTAGTAATCTACAATACTTTAATCAAAACAAACAGCGATATGTTTATACAGTAGTATATAAAAATAAAAATTCGAGCATGCAAACTCTCCCATAAAGACCGTAGAAATTCAATGTGTTTTCTGGAGAAATATGCACCCAAATCACACAATGAATTGATTTGAAAAAATCTAAGACACTCAATGTCTCGAATTTAAATACAATGACAAACAGTACTAAGATTGTTAGCAACCATTTCCTGAAAATACAAGAGTGAACAACTGTTTAAATATCACCTGGGAATTGTTATCTGCATTTTATAAGTAAATAAAGTCTCTTCATTTTCTCATTTTTATAATTTTTAAGCAGATAATCGTGATTAAATCGTTTAGAGAGCAAAGTAAATTAAACAGACATGAGCTGATGTCGAAATAATCTTTTATGAAATACAGTTTTCTTTCAAATAAAATAAATACTAAGGGGAGGGGGTACTTAAATTTAATTTCTTGGGAGAAAAATAGAAAATTATAATTTATAAATGTTAATTTAAAAGAGATTTGAGCTTTTTTTGTCGTAATGGAATAGAAAAACAAATAGAAACTATATTATTTACACAAGTATTTATTTTTAGTGTGAACTGGAAGAAAAAAAAAACTAGAGATAATGGATCTCGTAAAGTTAGTTTAAGATGGAATTTTAATTTTACAATACACATTGGCCTACTATTATTGACGAAATTAATTTTGCCATTTATTTTATAAGAAACATTGTACTTTAAATTAATAGCCAATGTCAAATTTTCCTTATTTTAAAATATTTTTTGGAACTTAACTTCATTCTTTAATTTCAAATACAACTTTCAAACCTACAACTTTTATTGAATTATATATATACACCCTTAAAATATTTAATTCACAGCTTATTTTTTCCACAAAAGAATGATCCAAACTCCTAAAGTTAAAGTTTCCCGAAAAATAGAGAATATTTTAATCAGTTATGTAATGTTTAATATATTCAAAATCGGCCGAATGCGTAGTCGTGTTTATTGAATTTTGTATTAGCATATAATTGTAATATTGAATTTGTCTGCAAGTTATATATTTATTATTTTTTTTAACTTTTATTTTTTTTTTTAAAGAATACTTTAAAGGGAAAGATAAAAAGTCTATACGAAAAGTTTATTTTCACCAATCTCCTGATGAATAAAATATTTTCTAAAACTGAAACAATCGTAGATAGTTATATTCAAAGAGTGAAAGTCATTGAATATATTGCATCATTTTTTAGGACTGAAAAGCTGCTTTTCAAGGTTTTGTACAGGCGGCGCAACTAGTGGTCTAAGAAACGAACATACTTTCACCCGTTTCGAAAAGTGGTTTCAGAAAAACTGGGGTAAACATTGCGGAAATAAATTAGTATCTACTAGTGCAAGTCAAAACTCTACTGATCTAATTCTTTACGAGGAAAAACCCGCTGCGTTATCCGCGAACAAAATCTCGTTTCTCCAAATAACAAAACTGGAAGTGTGGAAGTTTCCCTCGTGTTGTTATAAAGCAACAAAAGTGGAAGCAAGACACGCAGGAGTACTGGACACGTTTTAAGAGTGGTTTGAGGATACATTTTTTTTCGACGGGAGAGAGGCAGGGGGTATATTTTTAAAGTCATAAAAAATAATTTCAGCTTTCTTTTCTTATAAACCAATATTAATTGAATGACTTATTGGGAAAAGATAAGTTTTATTTGTGGCTGATTTTTAAAAGATTTCACTTAAAACTCAAAAATTGCAGATCAAAGTTCAATACAATTAATTTTTCTCATTCAAACAATACGAGAAAAACATTTTTACATAAAAAATAACTATACGAATAAAACTGAATAAAAAAAAATCAGTAGGTACTAAGTATCAACTTAAAAAGACGATTTTACTATTGAATTTTTGTAATGTATAGTTTACAGATCACATGGAAGTATATTACATTATTCAGATTATACAATATAATCAAATAATTTTATCTATAGTATTATTTTGAAGTCTCGTGATTCATAAATTTGATTAAATCAACAATAAATTTGATGCTGCATTTTTTTTTCAAATTTTAACTCTAAAACTCATACGATTTCGATAATATCCAAATAAAACGAAAGTACACGTTCTTCGGAAAATTTATAAACTATAAAAAGACCCCTATCCCACCACATCCAACGATTACAAAGACTGAATTGAAATCAGGTAAGATTATACCCAGGAAGCAGATGTTATGTTATAAAGGACACGCATGGCTGCTGTGCCGCCAGCTGCCACATCCAATTGCTATGAGTATGGGCATTGACATAATCATAAATTCAGAAGCTTTGGCGGTATAGAACACACATGGGGCACATGCTATCTAAGTTTAGTTAGCATTTCAGTTTTTTAAATCAGTCATAATTTTGAAATTGTGAGATAAATGATTGGATAAAGCATGTGACAAAAAATTAATCAGCCAAGAGTAGAATTACGACCAAAGTCACTTATATTCCATAATAGTTTTGATTTTAAACATAAAACATCCCTGCTTCAAAAAATACAACATATCCACACAATATTTCGTAAAATTAGTTACAGCATTAATAGTAAGATAAGTTTCTCGAGGAAAAACATATTTAATACAGCATTTTGATAATGCAGTAGACCCTCTATAACACGAGTTCAAATAAGATGGGATTCGTATAACACGAAAAAATTGTGCTCATGTTTGTATAACACGCTAAAAGAAGTTTGTTTAACACGTTAAAATAATGAGACAGATAGTGCGATTTTATTACGATAACGATTGGCTGGTAATATTAAACGTCATTGTACGATATCAATTTCGGATAAACTCCATTTTTATACGAGGTTGCCTCAATTTGTATCTAGTAGTGATGTACATTGAACGAGTCTCAAAAAAAAAAAAAACCTGTATACCTTATGATTTATTTTATTCATTTTAATTCGATTAAAAAAAGTTTTATTTCCCTAAATCTTCGTTAAATTAAACTGGATTTCATATAGAGAAGCAAGTGTTTATTAACGTTGCCCTATAAAGCACCAGCGCTACTGTCTACGGACCTCGTAATTTTGAACCACGCTTCACGTGACGATGACGACACCCGTGTTGGTACCCCTTCTCCAAAACTACCACACCATACCAATGGGAGGACTTTGAGCCACGTCAAATTTAATGTGCATCAGCCCCTCTACCCGATGGGGCTTCAGCGGCACTACGGCTCCAGCTCGTGATCACTTCATATAGAAGAAGTACATATCTATTACATCAGGTAGGTACATACGTACCATATCAAGCTGTGTTTAAAGTCAAGTATTTCGTATAAATGACTCGGACAATACGGAAAATTATAACATGGAATGCATTTATGATGGCATCTACTGTTAATCAAGCTACACATTAAACTATATTAAAATTAAAACTTACATCGTCACATTTTTGAAAGGGTAGTACATGAGCTTTAATAGTCATAAAACAGAAGAAAATAAAGATAAGTAGCCGAAACGAGTAAATCGTAAACATATCGGACTATTAAAAGAATCGCATCCATTAGTTCGTTCATAACATTCAATTAAGTTATGATAGCTGATATATTTAATGCCAATAACAAAACAAAGGATTCGGAACAAACTAAATTCCGGTAGCAGTAACTTTCACACCAAAAATGGGTCAATATTGGTAAATACGGATGGGGGACACAGGAAGGCTTTCAATAATTCATCCGATTGCACGCAAGCAAAACACTCGCTCTCTAAACATTTATAATTCAATTCATGGTGTCAATGGAACACGCTTTCACTCACTGCCCTTCAGAAGAGAAAATCACCAGCAATAACTTCCGTTTGCGAAGATATCCTCATTTTTTTTACGTCTCCTTTAACACTATATAAAAGTTCAAATTTTAAATATCTTAACTTAAACAAATTTAAAATAGTTGAGTGAATTTCACAATAAAAACTTTTATAATCGTTTTTCAATTAAATAAAAGAAACAGTAAAATCGATATCAAATTAATACATCAGGTGTGATCCCAATTTCTTTCGCACTGTAATGAGGATTTTGTTCCAGAATATTTCACACAATTTCCTTTTTTCTGCGCGGGAGTCGTCACTGTTGATTTACAGCGTCAAAACGATCTTTTCCAACGAAACCAGAATATCAACAAATAGAGATCAAACTTCATTTATAAGCGAAACTTGAGAAACCTTTTCGCAAACAAAATTTCACGATGGAAAGCATTTTGATTTATATCGCAATGTCGAAAAGTGTCAGTGATTTTTGATCCACCCTAAATATATATATATTAGTGTCCAACGAAGCACTGCACTGATGGTTTGTTATTAAAAGCAATCGAATTTGTTTTTGCCGTCACATTCAATCAACATCAAATTTCATGCATTGTCCAAACAAACACATCTGCCATGCGTCCTACATAGTTGTCATTATTTGAAGCAGCGTTGCTTGTCTGGTAACACTCACTACTCAACGCAGACGTCGCTGATCTAGGTCATAAAGCAGACGCAGTCGGTCAATGCGTTGACCAAGGCAGGAGACAATGACTTGGATTATATATTCTTGGAATACTCTTGGTATCGTGGAATGTTGATTCTCTAGCAATTTCTGAAATACCCCATGAGTCTCGTTTAAAAATTAGTATTCCCGCATTTAATGTTTGTCCATTCACAACATGCTGTCACATAAGACTTTTCTCACGAGTTACTTGAGTACAAATGCAGACTTTGATAATACACTATTTGTTAATTTCTTTCCTGAAGCTGCTTACAACCAGAAAAACTTGTATATTGCTATATCCCTGACCTTTGGTACTTCAGTGTGTGTATATATTCTTTAGGGAATATTTTCTTTTTCTTTTATTCAAATAGTAAAATTTGTGACATACGTTTATTAAATATTTACTTTACAATGTAGTTTTACCTTGTTTTTAAACAAACTACAGTTTAATCGATTTTAAATGTTTTTGTGCATAGCTTTGGTTACAAAGTGTTGATCAGCCTCTGTATGTTGCTACTTTTAAAAATTCTCCCGACCTTTAAATGATCAAATACGCGATTCTACAGCAATTTGGCATGATACTAAGGTAAAAGGATAAAATACTTAAGTTTACACATTTGGAATAACTAAAATGGCACCATTGCTTTTATAATAGGACCATAACAAAGGAGCCATACCTTGTAAAAAACTATTCCAATCACAAAAGGAAACTTTAGTTGCAAAAACGTCGTTAAATTACATTAATGTTTCGTGACTAAAATTGCTTATCTCGACGTAGAGCATATTACATCGAAAAGGTTTTTATTTTTAAACGTTCCAAACGAATTGCCAGAATAAATTTTCGTACGAGTTAATTTCGTTACAACGAAATATACAACAATTAATAAATTATAATCTTCATGCGCGATTGTGATCTGATTTTAATGTGCATGATGAAATTTTAGATCCTTCCTAATTTTTAGTGTTCACTGAACTACGCATGCGTTGATTTGAAGCCTTAAAACCTAGCCACTCGCTGACTATGCACTTTTTCCGCTGTTTTTCAACCCCCCTCCCTCCTCAAACAAAATATTAGCTTGTCCAGCAAAAATAAAAAAAACCTTTACATTTCTAAGGTATGGAAATTTCTACAGAAGTAAAATACATTTTAAGATTATATCATCATCTGAGGTTTATAATAGATTTCACATCTTTAAGACATTACTCATAACCAGATTATCTTCATGTTATATTCCATAATTGGACAAATACAAAAAGTAAACACTTTGAAAAGATGAGACGTGAATTCCTAACCATATTTTTCAACAACTAACGACAAATTCTCATTATTTTCGGAAAGATAAACTATCATGGATTTAATTTTTTTTTATAAACTAAGCACTCTTAAGTAACGGGTGGGCGAACTGGCGACGGGCAAGTGGCGCCCCAAAGCCCTTAATTTTTTTTCTCGATTGATTATAATCCCTATGTATATAATACGTAAAATTTAATTAAATATTTGTAAGAATAATTAATTTTATTAATTAATGCTAATTATTTATTGAATAACTTTACTGTTTTTTTTGTTACCGAAAAACGAAAAAATCAAAAGGAGCGTGATACGAAAATGATAACCCTGCCCCCCCCTGAAAAATTCCTGTGTGCGCTACTGGCAACGGACCTAGTAATTTTGAGCTTCGATGAAATGACGAGGACGACGCCCGAGTCGGACCACCCACTGTAAACTTCCACACTATGTCAAAGCGAGAATTTTGAGCCTAGACAGATTTTTTATTAACATCAGCCCTTTTACGCACAAGGACCCGAATCCAGGATTCGACAACGCCGGCTACGAGTTAGCGATTATGATTACTAGGTAACCGCGGCCAGTCAACCTTTACGGAATATATTAACTTTTCGTAAATAGTGTGTAATGTATATAATATACTTCAAAACGAGACTTAATGGAATTTCAGGCTATACACTTTTCGTTGCATATCTTCTTTAATGCGTTAACTTCGTATCATATTGAAAAGGAGTTTCGCGATATCATTAACTCCTTCAAAAGTAGATAAATATCATCTAGCAATATTTTGAATGTTAAGAAATTAATTTTCGATTGTTGCTGTGTATGTAAATTCATTATGCAGTGAACATTTTTTACAAATTGCTTAAACATCTAAGACAATATTTAATAAACATTCCTCAAACACCAATGATTTCTGTTTAAATAGGAGAAGTAAGAATCTTTAAAAAAAAAATTTTAACTAAGCACTTTGTCGACATATGACTAAAATGGCGAAGGCGCGAATTTGAGAAATGCAAGTCTATTTCATTTTACGAAATAATTAATGGTATACAATCGCTATGTATATATTAAAAAAATTTTTTTAATTCTGACTATAAACAGTAATTACACAAATCCATTAATCAAATGCTTCTGAATATGGCTGGAGGTTTTAATTATCCTGGTACAGATGTAGGAATAATTTTAAATTAGGGCGAATGATAAATAATGTATACCTTTGAATTTAGATAAAAGGAAAAGATGGCGATGAATGATATGAAATTAAAAGATTGCCAAGTGAATACTTGATATTTCTCTGCCGTTTTTCTCAGTAGACGTGCTTTAGTGTGTGGATCACTTTTAAACAGAATAACACACAAAAAAAAATTGTATGAAAAAGACGACCTTCCGCATAATACTCTACAATTTCCCAACAAATAAAGAGCAGTTTGTAATTTTTTTAAAAGCCAAATTTCACTTTTAAATAATAAATGGCAGAAAATTACCATTATTTATCGTTCCTGATCAATATGAAAGGAACACATACGGCTTATCAATTTCTCTAAAAACGCACAGCAAGCGTAGAGAGTAATTATTTTACTACACGCAGTTTATTTTTCCCAATACCTAATACACAGTTTAAAATAAAGAAAATTTTCGGCACGAAGCGGCTATCAATATAACGGTAGTGCTTTTTGTGAAAACTTGCATGTCAATAATTGTATTCCAGATACATATTTATATCTAAATTTCAGCTGACTGACGTCAACTAACGAAAAAGAAATATTAGCACAAGATCATTCATAACACGCGAGAAAGTATACAGGAATTGGTTCGGATTCCTAACCACCTTAAAGATACATTTAGATACTGTGCACTTAAAAGAGTACACTTTAAAAGATTGTATCCGAAATTGTGAAAAAAATGTTACAAGGGCAGCAATTAAAATTAAAAGGCAGGCTTTAGATTAAACTATAAACGTTTACTTTTAATTTTGTACTTGAAAATAATTATTCATTCCCTTGAAAGACTATATAATGCTAAAACAGTTTTCTAAACAATTGATTTAATCAAAATTTTGAATTTCTAAAAAATAGCCAATAAAAGGTTGTAAATTTAATTAACATTAACTTTGCCAGCTATTTTGTTTAGCTAATTATATCAAGAAAATCATCTAAAGAAATTTTAAAAAATAGAGCACATAGCAAGAGTACCTAACATTTTTCCACATCACAGGAAGAACATTTTTTTAATGCAGGCGCAGTACATTTATTGCACAATTTGCTTTCATATATTAACATTATATTACTATCCATAAAAATGAAATAACTATACCAATACTATAACATTTTAAAAGGATTCCTAGCTATATGACTCTAATTAGTACACATACTTACATCTGAAAGAAAAACATTCTTCAGATAGCACCATTAAATGATTCAAACTGAATTATACGATCAACAAAAAAAGTACTTCTGTAAAAATTTTGGGTATACATTCATAATGAATTAAGATCGACTCTCAATCGTCCTTTGCCGTATATAACCACGCTCTCACAACGTACAGGATGAACTATATTGTAACCACACAGTGTTAAAAAAAAAATGAACTATATTGTAATCATACCGTTAAAGATTAAAAAGAAAAAAAACCCAGTGGTCAAGATTATCAACCTTAAACAGCAAACAATAAGTTGGAGAACAATGTAATCCCTTCAAAAAACACCAAGATTATTCTTAAGCCAACCAGACAAAAAGAAACAAGTTCAAACGAATTCGAAACTAGGACGAAAGGTTAGCCCTAGCGCGACAGACCATAACTTTTCTCATTCGGAACATCAGTTTACAGTAAGGTTAGCATGTTCATCAAATACTGGAAAAGAAAAGCCTACAGGCTGCGCATGCAACTAGTATTTTTTTTACAAATCTTTTTCAAACAATAAACTTGCAAAAATTGAAATTTTGCAAGCAATAATTGCAAACGAAAATCAAATCTGAATTATATTGATATAAAAATTCTATAAATGTAACAAATTTATATTAAAGGTAATACAAATTACATATGTAGCGAATACAATTAAAAAAGTTGATAAAATATTAAAATACAGGATTACCCAATACATCTTTTATACATATAAATAAAAATGAAGTGTCTGTAATTTGAAATTAACAGATTTTTCCTAAATGCATTTAAAAGTATATACGGTACTTATATGAAAAAATCAATTTTTAAAATTTTTGTCTGTCTGTCTGTTCCGGCTAATCTCTGAAACGGCTGAACCAATTTTGACGAAACTTTCACTGGCAGATAGCTAATGTTATCAGGAATAACTTAGGCTACTTTTATTATAGAAAAAAAATAGGATTCCGAGAAAATAAAATTAAAACCAATGAAATAGTGAGCAATATCCCAATAGCAAATAGGGATTATTTATTTCAATAGGGATTATTTTTATTCAATGGGGACTATTTTATTTCGCGAGCCTTCTGTCTCAACGATTTCTAGCAGTTCAAACTTTTCTGTTTGATTAGGTTGCTGCCCCACTCACAACATTTCCCGTTCATCTCCTTTGATACTAAAGATTTTACAGTCCTTAACTACCTTGTCAAAGGTCATGCATCCCTTTCAACCCCTTCCTTGCGGCTTCCTTTGTATTCGCGTTTCCCCCTACTGCTGCTTAGACCTTTGATCCTAATGATTTTAGTCCTCACCCCATCGACAGTGTAAAAGGTCATGCGTCCCTTTCACCCTTTGCTCAACAAAATCGAAGGAAAAAAAATAAAACAAAAAGAAACATAGATTCACAAAGTAGAAGAATGACATTATACTTATAGCATAGGTATTTCTTTACGTAGAATACATAATTATTAACTTTTCGTTAACTCTGCGAAGTGAATAAACACTTTTTTGTTAAATTCCACGTGGACGAAGTCGCGGGTATATAACAGCTATTTAACATAAAATAAATGCATCAGAAAGTAATATTAACGTGTTACACATCCAGATACAAATTATTTACACTATTTTAAGCGTTTTTTGCACAAAATTTGTAACAATGTGTTACTTTTGCTAAGCAGGTAGGTGTTTTAAAAAATCGACCCACAAGAAAGTTACGGAACGTCATAAATAAAAATAATTTTTAAAAAGTGAAAAAATTCAACTATTATATCTAAAGACTTAAAATTTAGCGAACATGGTTGTTTTTTTGTTTAGCTGAAATATGCAAAAAGCTTTTTTGTTGTTGTTGTTTAATTTACAATTTACATAAAATTAACTCATTAAAAACTTCTTTATCCTTCAGTCTGCATTGTTTAATTTTTAAATTCACCCGTGCGAAGAACGGGTATACCAGCTAGTTTAAATATATAAAGACTGCAAAAAATTATTGAAACCATTTTAATTTTAAGTGGAAATCAAAATTCAGATAAACAGATCTTAAGTATTTTATTAATTAATACTATACAATTTTATTTCCATTAATTGTCAATAGTACTCGCGCGATCGCGAATTTTTTTTTATATTCATGTCAGTCGAATCTTAACTGTTAGATGTCGTATTTTGATATGGTCGCTTTCCAAATATTGCTCCACTGGATTTTACACACAAAACCATTTAGATTAAAAGATTCTAGTCACATTTTCGTACAGAACTTCAAAATACTATTTCACTGTTAGCTGCTAAATTAAAAAAAACCCCATATATATTCGATATTATTGCTAACATTTTACTTACAACTTTAAAAGATCAGAAAATAAACTCTGCTTTAACTTTTGTATCTGAAGGTTGCGCAAACTATAAAAGGAAGTAGCTAAGAAATATTGTCAGATTTTTGTTAGCATTAAAACGGAACATATTTTATGCATACCCAGCACTTTTCATTAGACAAACAATCAACATCAAGGCCATAAGAGTTTTTATTTTTTAGTATAAAAAAAGTTTTAAAACTGCCCTAAAAGGGATAAAAATGCACAAAAGTTTTGCAAAAATCGTCAGGTTTTCTGCTGAAATTGGTCTTGCCTTTGCCATAACTGTAAATGATATTTACAATTCGAAGGTAAATAATTAGATAGGAGACATAATGATCTCCCATTTTTTCAAAACAATTATTATTTATTGATACTTTGATTTTATGTGCTTTTTATTTATATGTGTTCATACTGTAAAATTTCCCCCCTGCAACGTTTGTTACTGTAAGATGCATTACTGACTGACTTCAAACATGTGACTACATCTCTTATGTGACCGTGATATAATAGGAATCGAACCTAATGAACAAAAACCGTAAAAAGCCTCTTATCTGATAAACCATGCCGGCATAAAAAAAAATTAAGCTAATAAAAAAAAACCTTAACATTTAAAGTAAAACTTTTTAAAATTTCCGTTATTTTCTATGTTTAGAATTTTTCTGATTTGTATATTGTACTACCTGTCTTTTTTCATTGGGAACTTTTTTTTGTCGTTATTATCATGCATTTTGATCAGGATGGCCAAATAAATTACTGTCGCATCTTTCGTGGCATGTGATGTTAAAATCGTACCGCGGATTTGCATTTTGAAACCAGTAAAGAAACCTAAAGCGGACTCAAGTTTCGTCCTTTTCACTGAGATTTCAAATTATGAGGTCCATCGTCAACAATCCGCGCGTTCCTCCGAGTCCAACGTGTAGTAAATTCAAACCATCAAACGAAATAACGGATAGCTGTTGCAAGTCAAATGAATCTTAATTTCGGAATTTACCTATCTTGTGATGTGGAAGTTAGTAGAGGGGGTTACAGTTGCGATGTCGTCCTCAATACTAGATAGTCGAAACGAAATCTAGCTCCATTTTCACAGCTTTCGCGTAGCTTCTAGTACTACGTTAATTCGACCAATTCAAAATTTCCCTTTTCCTACAACTTAAAAGCTATAGTGTATGAAAGTAAAGCGATACGTCCCTTTAGTCGATTACTTCTGATTCATGGAGCAAGTTTAGCTTAGTAATTGCACATAACTTCCCAATAAAATTGTGTTTTAATCTTACACTGGTTATATATATCAAATTAAGGAAAAATAACAGGAGTAGTAATAACTCGCTCAAAAGTCAGCCAATCTCAATGAAATTCGATATGTTGGTAAGTAAAAGGAGCTGAATTATATAGCATCATACAAAATTGCGGCGATGCAGTCGGAATACGTCATTTGCGAGGAGTATAAAAATGGATGTCTCAGCGCAAGATGGCAATTCTCGCTGCGTGTCTGATGTTAGAAATCTGGTATAACGAAATAATGACCTCCAAGCATCATTTGACCGAAGAATTGCGATGGTGAGATACTGGGAGACTAGAGGCAGGACAAAGTCAGATAGTGGCTAGATGTCTGAATGTGTGTCCGTCTGTAATTCATTGATTTTGACAACGATTTCTAATCACGGATTCGGCATCCAGGAGGTTCGGCCAAGGGCGGCCGCGCGATACCACGAGTGCTGATGAGGGATGGGGGTATGTATCATTATGCTCACAAAGGAATAAAACTGCAACTCCGGCTAAACTCAGATCTACCTTCACTACAAGCTCAGCAAGGTTGCTTTCAAAGTCAACCGTGCGTCGAAGGCTTCACGAACGTGGTCTTTAAGCGAGAAGACCAACGTTTGCAGTGGACACGTCAATATGTCCACGAGACGCGTGATCAATAAGGTGTTCTCTTTACGGTTGAGCCCAGGTTTAGCAACAAAGCTATAGTAGGCGTATTTTCATTTGCAGAGAACCTGGAACTCGTTTTCATCCATGACACATCCGTAAAAGAGATGCATATGGATAAGGCAGTGTCTGTCTTTGGGGTGATATCTCTTTGGGTGGACGCACACACCATCATGTCTTTCCCCGTGGAAGAGTTGATGCTCAGTCGGTTTAGCTAATCTTCATTTGCGATTTTTCTTTAATTTATGATAACCAGAGTAGTTAATTTCGGGGGAGGGGAACATCCAAAATCGAAATTTTGCTGAAATTAAGATTTATATAAACTTATACCTTTAAAAATTCAGTTTGGTGCCTAAGAATTTGATGTTATTCTGCAGTATAGGATAATTCAAATTCGCCATAAATTTTAAGTATTGATGAGGGAGATTTTGTAAAAACGCACACACCACCTTAAAAATGATCAATTTTCCTTCGATTTTTTAAAAAATAAAATTTCTGATCATTATTTTAATTAGAATATACATATATTACGAATAAATTCGTCATAATGAAATATAAAACTTCAAAGAGAGATATACAGTTTTACTAACGTAGAACTATAAAGCAAACACGAGGATATTGGCAACGGACCTCGTAATTTTGAGCCTTGGTCAAGAGAAGAGGACGACATCTCCGAGTTGTACCCTCTCCCCAAACTAACACATCCCGACAAGGGGAGGACTTGGAGCTAGACAGATTTAACGTGCATTAGCCCCTTACACAACTTAAAATCTTAATATTTGCTCTGTTGAAAATTTAAAAAATCAGATCAACATATTTAGAAAGCTTCCACATACAATTAAATATAATTTACTCCTCCTTCCACAAATGAATTTTAAATATTGAAAGCGTCTAAGAGCATCTAATATCTTGCATTTCTTATAAAAATATATATTAAAATTTCAATTTATCAATTTTTTTATAGTAAGCTTCAGCAGTCAAGTACAACATGGTAACTTTCGACTTCGTAAAAGATGTGAATAACCAGCGGAATTCCAAAATTAAATTATAAGGTGGAAAAAAAATGCCAGCTAATCATACATGGGAACAAAAACAACTTCAGACTTTACAGTGAATAAAAATAACCGAAAATTTGTATGCCGAATGAATGCTAATCGAGAAAATTATGCCACGCGCAATATTGTTTCGAATTCTCTCCATAACTTTTTCCTCCAAATAAACGGAAAACTAAAAATAAAAAGGCATTCAAATGAGAAAATTTTTCCTCGTTAAAGAAAACGTGAAATCGATATCTACGCGTTAAAATTCTACGCAACACAATTATTCTCTTTAAAAATTAAAAACCTTTCTAAACCAACAAAGCTTTAAAAACAGCAATACAAAATGGAAATATGCATTCAGATTTAAAAAATTGATAAAATGCGCAGTATATTTCTTTAGAAAATTCACAGCAATCCAATAATGCAAGGCTGACTGATACATAATGCAAGAGCAGTATGAATCGATAAGGGCAATACCTTTAAAACCAACTTAAAGGAGAAAAAAAGTACACAGAACTGATAATTCCTGAATTCGAATTCTCTATAAGAATAGCAGAGGTTTAAGACCGCCAAACAAAAGCGTATAAATCAAAGAGAAGCGTTCGAATCTAAAGGTTAAACAAAGCATCTTATCAAACGAGTACAAAAGATCACAGTCAGACTTGACATGTTCTTTGAAATTCTGAAGTTAAAAGAATTCAAGTTGAAAAAACTTGAATAAATTACGAAGATAATCAGAATGCTCTACACTAGTGTTGGAATATCAGTTTCCGTATCTGAAAACATTCATTAGGCTTAAATGTAATAAAATCACATTCAAGATATTTCAAACAGAAGCATTTCAAAATGCACAAAAACCTGAAATATTTTTAAAAATTCAAGAAAGAAAGATCAATATATTTGAGTATAATACGTGAGAAATATTTAGCGGAATTCAAACTTTCTGATATAAACTGTTTAAAAATAATGTTTAATTGTAAGTTATAATTATTAAATGACTGACTTCATTCCGTTTTATTTTTTTATTAACGTGTAACACTACGAAAGCACACGATCCGTAACACATCTAGTAATTTTGAATCACACTGAAATGACGAGGTCGCGCGCGCGCGATACCTGAGCTAGCCAATCATTCTCTAAATTTCCACACCACTCCAAGTGAGGGCTTTTAGCCTCTTACACAGCGAATCTTTTAATGACACATGGACTCAACTCCACGCCTCGGCAGCGGTCACGAATTTGCAACTACGACCTTTCGGTTACTTGAAACAAGCTTAAAGTCAAAGAGGATATAGATTTTCTAGAAATATATATAACAGGGAAATACAATACGAAAAATTATAAAATAATGGAAGAGAAGAGGAACCTTTTACGTAGAAAAACAAAAAAGATATCAAGCCAAAACTGAAATTATTGTAAACTATTCTTTCTAACAAAATTGATATAAGTCATGACACAACAGCAGTTTTTTGTTAGGTTATTACATATTACGCAACCATAAATCTCAGTTTCTTAAATGCCTATTAGGAAGATTCAAAGTAAGAATTCGTAGTGATGTATCAAATTCCCAAAGGGAAGAGACAGGGAAAAGAGCGTGAAATCTTTAAATAAAATACTCATTTGGCTTAAATAATATCAATCTATAAATAATTGAACCTGTTTGACGGAGCAAAATGTGCAAGATTTATCATCCAAAATGCTAATGAGTTATTACAGCAATATATAGAGCAGGGGTGGGCGAACTTTTTCAGAGTGCGGCATCTTTTAACGTTTTTAAGGTGTTGCGGTCCACCCAGCGGAGTAGGTGGGGCATTTCTGTATTAAAATTGTATGTTTTCTTAACTCTTGTTTTCGACATTATACGTCAAATTACTATGTTTACTACAAAAAAAAAAGTAAAACAAAAATGTCAAGTTGTATGCTTGAGCGTGGAGCATAAACGTATTCAATGCAGCAGAGAACATACGCGAACCGATGAATGTGAAACTGACGCGAATGTCTTTATTCATCCACTGTTGAGTCCCGCGCCATCGCGGGACATGACACCAACAAAAGATCCCAAACCCAAGAATGCATGGGGTGTGGGATGATGTTTCAATAGCCACTCCCGTGCTATCGCGGGAACGGATATCATATCATTTATTTTTCCCTTCAGTCGCGCGCGCGCGGCGAGTGGGGAAAAATTCATTTCTACGGCTGGTACTGCAGTGATCGCTTTCTTCCCCCACAGCGTCAATGAACGTGTTAAGCACAATCGTGCGCTTCCTATGAAGGTGCATATATCACCTACACATTTATAGAATCATTTGCTTAAGTAAACACAACCGCATTGATTGTGAAAAGATGATTCTCCAATCTAGCTGGCATCGGTGTTCCATTTCTTAGGTCTTAGTAAAGGCGGTCACCTCAGAATGTCTTGGCGGTCCACTGATCGATCGAGATCGACTTAATGCTTATCCCTGATGTAAAGCAATTGTGCAAGGGGACTTTTTAGATCAATATTTATAAAAATTTCGGTTCAAACTAACAAATATTACGAAATTCATATTTACATTGATATTCTACAAAATTTATCATAGATGCACAAACATCGCAAATAAATAAGCTTGTAGTTGGTAGTCAACGTGTTAAAAAGAAACATTTGCAACAATATGCTTATTAACACTCCAGTGTATGAAAAATGGGAATAGGGATTTGAAAAGCTTTATAAATTCTACAAAATGAAAGCGATTGCTGCTTGATTTTACTGGCTGATGGACAATATTTGGCCAAGCATTAGTTAACATACGAAAAAGTATGTATTAGTCATTTAGAGGAAATTTTGTAACTGCAGAAAATGGATGGGAAGGAAAGAAACTGATATGAATCGAAAAGAAAGATAGAGTTTCCCGCGCTTCCCCCAAACAGTATACAGCAGTGTTTCTTAACTCCGTACCCGCGAGTGCTTATGTTCCCGCAAAGCTATTTTTGTGCGCCCGCGATTGTCCACTACATACTATATCAATATCAACTGTAACCAACCTGCGGTCCGGCATGATTTTTCGTGTGGCAGCGAGATTCCCATATCATAGTTTTAGAAATAAAATATAAGAAGTAAAATTATTGTACAGGCAACACTGTTTTGTTACCACTAATACAGTTTGTCTTATGAACACAATTAAATCAACGATCAGATCTCGACTAAACGATAGCAATCTCGAAGATGCTACAAGATTGGGAATATCATCTTATATGCTTGACTTTGAAATATTAGCGGATAATGCCAAAAATCCCATTAAACGTTATTTTTAATTTTGTGTTACCTTTTTAGTGTAGGATATTGTTTATAATGCTTATGATTGCAATAAAGAAATATTAATAGTTATACTTTTTTCTAATTGCGCCAGGCAGCAATTTCCTGTTTGTCAGATGTGCCCATACGGGGTATAAGGTTAAGAGCCCCTGGTACACAGTATTCCATTGAGGAAACGAAATGGGAACAAAATAACTCCGAAACTAACTTTCGGGGTTGTAGATCTAGAATTTATCCAAAAATTTAGAGGAGCAAAAAAAGGAAAATTATTTTAAAACAAAACCAAGAGTATTGTACAATTGATTGGATTATAGCAGAATTTTTCAATTAAAATATAATATTTTAAAAATTTATCTATTTTAATGAAGCACTATAACTTTTGAAATTGAATCCAGTGAACTCTCATAATGAAAAACAAAATTAGGAGTAAACGACTAACAAACTGGTTTTAAATAATGTGAAAAAAAATCTTAAATTTTGAAAAAGTAATGCATGTATAAATAAATAGAACATCTACAAAGCCTACTCTGCATCTAGAAATTCATATTTTCCCAGCTAATAAATTATTAGTGGTTGACTAACACACAATTATGTCAATTTTAGTCACAGTCTATTATTTTGTTCCTAAGAGCTAAATTAAAGTGCAATACATTTTACAAACACATGCAATAATAGTAAATATTTTACCTTCTCCATCCCATGCATTGATACTTCTCTAAAATTGAAACAAATTACTTTTACAACCTGTTTAAATTTAATGATACTGTAAATATGATGAGGAAATCTTATTTGCTTGCATAAGATGCATTTTCCACCTCAAATATGAATGCATCTTATGTAACAGTAACCAAAATTACAAACTGAAATCTCAATTAAAAATGTTTAAATAAAAGCTGCCAAAAGATGAAAATTAGAGAAATGCAAAGCTATAAATGAGAAGCATAAACTCATTTTTGAAATATGATATTAACTCACTAGATGGTACAGAAAACAATTTGTTTTTTTAAAGAACTCAGTTTCTGTAAAATAGACTCTTCAAGTGGTTTTTCATTTTCCTCAGGAGATTAATTTCAGGAATTTGATGAAGGTTAAAAGAAACCAAATTATGTTCCCTCGGTACAATTTTTATATACAAAACTTACAAAATGAATACAGTAAATTTTATGGAAATTCATACAGAAAGAAGATGCCTTGTAGTTTATAATGTCCAAAACATAAAATGAAGGTTTTAAGTAAGTTTTTAATTCATTACTAAATTATTCTTAAAAAAATTTACTCGAACTGGATTTTTTGATCAGCTGAACATGCACAAATACTACAAAATCAAATGGTAAAAACACGAACCCAAAATCCAAACAAAATCGAAGGCTATAACAAAAAATTTGTAACAAAGTTATTTATCAAATGGACATTTAATCGAATAAATCAAAATGTTCTTTGGCAAAGAAGATAACACTAGATTGATGTGAAAATACAAAAAGGAGTGAGAAATAAAATTTTATACAGATGCATTTTCTTGAATCAGATTAGTAATAGGGATGTCATTTTATGAAACAATACATTTCAAACAAAGTTATTGTGTATTCAGTAATAAACTACAACATTTCAAAATTATTGTAATTACACTTTCTAATATTCTATAAATGTATGAAAAATTATCAAAAAGATAAATAACAAATAAATCAACTTAATTAAAAATTTGAAACCAAAATCCAGTATTTTTAAAAAGTGATCATTTTTTTTTAATGAAATATTACAAGTCTAAGTAAACAGAGAGGAAAAAATTCAGGGGCGTAGCTACTGCTGTATCAATGATATGGGGCCCCCAAGCTACAAGGTCCCCAACATGTGTAAGCAAAAAAATTGTAAGATATTAAGAGGCCCAAATAATGGCCCCTAAGGAATCTTCGATACAGGGCTTACTTGGCACCAGTGAAAAAATTCAAAGGAATTGACAAGCAAAGATCTATTTAACTTAAAAATATTTTAGTATAAATCTTAACCTGAAAAATTCAGCACTACTTTTTGAAAGCCAGTGAATAATAAACTTAATTCAATACCAATTTGTAACTTTCAAAACTCTTCAAATAAAAAAATTGATATCAACCCCCTTCAATAAAACAGGAAGTTTACTAAATTTAAAAACATTTTTTTTTGGACAATATATCAGTTGCATCCAAGATATTTCTTGGAAAAAAATCACCCTAGCACACCAAACTCATTAATTATATATATTGATACTTTCTATAAATAAGGTTTTCCATTCTTTTATTTGTACTGTTTTCAATTTTATTTTTTTAAATATATATTACATATAGATGATATATTTGTAATATAATATGGTACTTTTATATTATACCATCAGCCAATTTTGTCAAAGACTACTAATCGAAAACTGTTCGCAAATATCATCGTTGTGCTCGAACGTATCCATTGTTGATTGCTTATTACAGCATTTGGCAACATCTATCAATATGATCGACCATATAATATGAAAGTACATATATTTATATTTAATCAATACAATATGTAATAAAAACATACAGGCTTGATTTATTTAGAAATAAAAATATTCAGATATAAACAAATTTCAAAACCTAACAAATACTAACAAGTTTGGTTAAAACATTTTTGAATATATAAAAAGCTTCAAGTTAATACTATTAATTAATACTTTTTCCTAAAAACTTACATGAACATGGAGGGAGTTAAATGTTTTATAATTAACATTACAAAGACAAAAGTGTCAATTACATTAAAATAATTACATATATAGAAATACATAAGTCTCTTTAGCAGAATATTAATTGAATGTAAATGTTAGTAAAAGGAATGCAACTAGCAAATTTGCAACATTGTACCTAAATGATACCAATAATTCCTTATGTAAATCTCACAAAGGTGTTAAGAAAAACATGAAACTCAATAAAGAGAGAGGACTTGTTTATTAATATTTACTTCTCGTAACCACTTAAATTTCAAATATCTATTTAATTTAAAGTTTAATGAAATATTTTATAAACATTTTAATTTCAAAATATTCAAGAATGTTTTACTAAATCAGTTAATAAATGAAAAATTGTGGAAATTACGTCAAGAGAGTTATATTAATATTGTACATTAAAGCAACATGAGGGCTATTGACAATGGACCTCGTAATTTTGAGTCTTCGTCAAGTGACAAGGGAAAATTCATCAAGTAAGGATTAAAGATAGTAAATACCACATACAAGTTGTTATTTTCCTCTAATAAATAATTTATTCTGAATCTTATATTTCAATATGGTTTTGATTGACATGATTTTTCTAACTTCATGGAGAGCAACAACACAAACTATTGACATAAACTCAAGTAAAATAGAAAAACAGAAGGAAAACCTTCAATCATGTAACTACTGCACTACACCGTAACATGTCTCATTCTTAATTATTAAAACAAACTACAATAATTTCTTTTGGTACTTACATATTAGCATCATTACAGCGAAGTTTGTGCCATGATATCAAAATAACCAAGATTCTTCTGTTTTATTTGAAGAAAAACTATTCTCATGGCACGATTTTGCCTTTGTGACACTAATACGCAAGTACCTTTTTTTTTCAACTGATACATGTTCTTTTCCTAATTATATTATTTAAGCATATTATCCATTACAAAAGAATTCTCAGAATTTTTTAACTGGACACAGTACAATTCAATTGACGAAAATCAGTCAAAAAAAAAAATCAAATATAATTTTTTACACCTGAATTGTTTTTTATATACTTTTCTATACTCTCACAAAGTTGAAAGCTCCAAGTTTAAAATCACAGAGTTGTGATAAATTTTACGTTAGTTTTTATTCACATCCCAACGGCAAATAAAAACTTTAAACTGACTTATCTCAAAAAGATAAAATAGCATTTTAAATGAAGTTAAACTAGTTAAGGCTTTTTTCCTATTGTACCTAATACTTAGAATTTTTTTTCACTTGTTGCTAATAGTACATGGAATAAAAGTTGGTATGCATTTTTCACTCAAAGCAATACTTATTTTTTAAAAAATCATTGAATTTAGAATTTATACCTTTTTAAGAAATTTTCAACAAGCATTCATAAAAAGATTGCTGTAATGCTGCTGTAATGCGATTTGCAATCATGTTATCGGAAAACCCATACCAACTTTTGTTATACATAGTTTGACGTACTTGTAAATCAAATTTCCTATACATACATCAATTTTTGTAGGAGGAGTAGCATTTTAAAATCAATTCATAAGTTTCAAGTTTTTCCTTAAAAAATTAAATGGTTAGTTTTTATGAAATTTTGAGCACAAAATTTGTTTTACATCATACATACACATAGGAGGCAATTAAAAAAATTATGAAAATCATCAAATTAAAATATTTTGTGTAAATTGTACCTTAATATAAGTTAATCTATTCAAGAAAAATAATCACTTTAAGGATAATTAATATACACAATATAATAAATACGTTAAGAATGATTTAAGGTTACATTTCTGAAAAGGAAAAGTAATACACACATTACTTGCAATTTTAATTTAGTATAATATATATGTAAACCATTTTGAAATATATAACATGGGCATACATATACAAGGAAATCATGTTAAAATTTTGAAAGACTACTTTTTGTTAAACTCAGTGAAAAACCAGACAGTTTTTTTTAACATGCTAATTACTAATAAAAGATGAAAGCATTTCATTTCATTAATGATTGATCAGAATTGATATTACTTAAGATTAGTCCAATGCAAATTCACTACCTATAAGGTGTGAATCTTTTAGACAGTTATATTATTTAATAAAATTAACTTTTTTATAAAATAAAATTTTTCAACTATATAAATATATGCTTATTTATTAGAAAAAGAGAAAACGTTACATCCTGCACATCAAAATTAAGGAATATTATATTTTATATTTTTAAGGAATAAAATAAAAAGACCAATTAAAAGATTCCCTTTATCAAATATGTCAGTTTTAATTCCTTCCTCATAGTCTCAATTTAATAAGTGAATACTATAAATATATGCATAATAAATATTCACAAGATTTAATACTTTAATTTCTATGCATTTAATTAATATACCGAAACTTATTCAAAAATTAATAATAATTTGAATACGATACTGACAGATTAAATACTAAGTAAAAAAAAAAAAAGACTTTGAAATCTACTTTATAACCTGTGAATGTATAAAAGTAACCTTTAAGATTCGTAAAAATTATTATATATATATATATATATCAAATATTCTAAAAATGTTTGAAATAAGACAAATACAATGAAAACAAAATATTACACATTAAACAGTATTTTTATATTGTGAAAAATACATGTAGAAATTCTAGAATCCAAATGTTCTATTTTAAATAATTTTTTCCTCTTAATTTTCCTTTCTAATTTCTTAAAATAGGTGCCTTAAAAGCGACAAAATTTCCACGATAAGATAGAAAAGATATTTTCCACGAAATTAGAAGTAAACAAAACACTAAACATTGCATACAATGTCCAATTAAATTTCACAACAGTTTTAAATTTTTTTGCTGTTCTACATTTATTCCATAGTTGCGAAAATTTTGCACAAATTCCCATTGCCTCAAATGATTTTCTACATTTACAAATAAAATGCAACAAAAAAATTCACAAAATTTACTATGAAAAAAAAAGAAAAATTCAAATAATTTTTTTATTTTATTTAATATACTTTTAATCCAAGTCAAAACTTACCTAAAAAAAGTGACTTGACGAAAAGATAAAATAACAAAGTATTACAAAAAGATGAGTCACAATTATGTCCGTCGTTTGATTATTTTGCACATTAAATTAAGTCGTTATATATGAAGTTTTTCAAGTATTAATATTCACTAACAAATGTAACGAGTCTTACCTTCATTGGAAAATAAACTCCACAATTTGGCTAAAAGAATACCCATAATGAAAATGCTTTGCAATAGTTTATATTGTTCTAATTTTTATTTAAAATGTCATGAATAAGCTTCCATCTGTTACAAAACACATCTCCTAAAATGCAATGATTATAAACTCCAGGACAACATGCACGACGCAAACTCATTCTACCTCCATTCTACAATAAAATAATCTTACAAAAAAAAAGAGTTTCATAGTCGATTTCCACCGATAAAAGATGGCGCTTCTTAATTATAAAAAAAATTTGAATTTATGCAGTTTTTATTTAAGGAAATATTTAGATAGTATTGAATATTTGAAAATTACTTAACGTTGATACAAGTTTGTTTGCAAAACATTTCTAGAAAAACAATCATTCAAAAACAATTTTAGAAATAATGTATCATTCATTAGTTTTTTAGAGCAAAAAAACAAAGTGATAAATCTTTTCAATATTTTAGAAAACTTTGAATTCGTTTTGATATGCATTTTCTTCATTAAATTTTGCAGTTATTTTTCAAATTGAAAAATTGAAACAGAACATATCATATTTCCTAAAATTACTTGTAACTGTAACTGTCAAAAAACAGTTGTTGGTAAATAATAGCAATGTGTGGAAATTATTATAAGCGATGAAATATATAATTTCATATTTACTAAACTCAATGAATACGTTGAAAGTGTAATAGAATTCGTTGTTCAGTCTTTGTGGTTTAACTTAACATTTTTAACTTTGTTTTTATCGGGCAAAAAAAAAAGATAGTAATTTGTTGTTTTTTCCCCTGTAATGTATTCAATAAATACAGCAGAAATAGATCGATGCGAGTGTTCACATTAAAAGGAACATCAAAAACTTTGAAAAAATAACTTCTTAATTACCCTTACACTTCCCCAGCTTTTTTTCTTAGATTTAAAAAGTTAGTACTCTTAAAATTTTGCTCTTTCATTTCTTAATTTGTGCAAGGACAATTTGTTTTGTACTCATATTCACCAAAATAAATGAACAAATTATTTATATATATTTTTGGTTCTCATAAATTTATCTAGTTATGAATAAATTTAGGAAATACTTTCGTTTTTTGTCTTGTACGTAAGCATCTTATACATATACTTTAGTGGTATTTATTAACTAAGTTTTAATGAATTATAGAAAAAATTTATATTATTACGTAAATAAGTTAAAGATTACATTTGTGCAGAAACACTCAGCGATATATATTTGGGCATATTCATTTTATTATGATGTAAGGCATCTCCTTTCAAATGCAGCGAATTTGTTACCAATTCCATATTTATCATAATTTTATCTAAGTATCTAACTTTTATTGAACAATTTTTTTTTCAGTTATCTGCTTTTAGTTAAATATGAGGTGACCATTAATTTTCTAGCACAGTATACTTCTAAACAGGGTTGTCTACTAATTTTTAAATGTTGATTTCTTTAATTAAAATAGTAATTATGAATTGTATTTTATATGTTTTTCTATCTAATATTTTTCATTTTTAAAAACAATAAATCTATTCAAATTATGTATATTTTTAATAGTATTTATGAATAAATTTATAGAATATTAAAATGTACCATTATTTAAAGCTTAATGACTCAAAAAGGTTTATAAAAGTTAAATGATACTTGCATATTATTGCAACAATCACCAACGTTCAAGATAGCTTGCCAAGTTGGCCACCCCAATTTCACATGTGTTGTATATGCTGAATTGACAATCATGTGCTTCGTTTCGTATAATGTCGCGAATAGGTTGCGATAATATGTAATTACCAATTGGATTTATTATTAAACTTAGTGAGAATCTATCTAGCTCAATGTATTTTGAAAAATTAATGTTGTTGCTTTCATAAATATTTTAATGGTGCATATCAGTTACCTCGAATTTCCTTTTCTGAAAGATTTATACATTTACTTTTAAAAGTGTTTGTAATATTAATTATTTCATTGGGGAGGAATTGTTTCTAATTAGCATTAAAAGTGACAGCCAAGTTCCAGTAATTTTATACCATAAAATATAACTAATCAAGTAACATTGTTTAATTTGATGGAATTCAAATAATCCTATTTAAAGCAAAGTAAATTTTAAAACAAGTTATAAATGCTAAGTTGCATGATTCATTTTCTTTGCACTCCATGGACTCTTAACATTACTTTCTAATTCTTTTTCTTACTAAATAATGTGATTTTCACCCAAATAATTAAATAAAGGCATATGTTTGAATTAGAAATAAATATAAATAGATGAAATTTTTATTTTTGTAAAAAAAATGTGATTGATGGAAACATTGATAACTATCCAACTTATTTTACTAGTTTTATATTGCTCATATTTTTCTTTTTCTTTTGAATCCTAGTTACTAAAAATTTGGCTGCTTTTCCACTTCAAGAGTAACATTGTGTAAACGTCTTAATGAGTGAGCACTCACCAGCACCTACATCAACAAGAAGTGTTTATGGATTTGTTCTTTATATAACAAACTATACATTACTTCTAATCTATTTAATATGGGCTTACATTCCAACACCTTGGTTACATGCATTAGGCCTCACTTACTGGCCTCAAAAGTACTGGGCAGTTGCAATTCCAGTCTACATTTGTTGCTGCATTTTGATATTTGCTTTGCTTTTATATCCTGGTATAAATTTAATGATGACTCCTGATTTATCATCTATTCAAACAATTACAGATGAGCACGCAAGAATACCCAAGCCAGCTGTTAGAGGTAGCATACCTCCAATTTATGATATACCTATTTCAGAAGTTTGCCATAAGCTCTATTTGAAGAAAAATTTAAGAATGAATAAAATAACACTGCGAATGTTATTCAAATATTATGCTTGCTCTTTAAAAGGAATTTTTTTGCATAAAATGGGCTATATTGTTTGAAAATATTAAGGCAAAAGCTTTTATTATTTGATCAGAAAAAATAATCTCTCTCATTCTAGTTTATATCTCTACTGGAAAAATTAGAATATATTTTTATGTGTGGTGTGTAGATTCTATTTATTTTGACTGTAATTTTCATTTAGCTCTTCATATGTATTTGTGGATTTGTTAAACTATATATATATATTATTTTTGCATTGACTTTAATAATTAATATATTATAAGATGTACATATGGGTAAGCAAATGTAATGAAAGTATTGACAGGAAATTAAAAAATTATTATGAAAGGATTGTATTGGATATTACTTTAATGTTTCAAATGCATATTTGTATTATATTATTTTTTTACTATAATAAATATCAATTGAAAAAATTCTGTTAAAAACATTAGTATTCATTCTACATTATTTTGTTTTCTGGAAAGTTTATTTTTTGTACTTATGTATTTTATAACATTGGCCAATATTGTAATTTCCTATGTTGCTGAATGTTGCATTGTTATTATTATTTTTAAAAACATTTTATTTATTTGTTTATTTTTTTTTTTTTGCACAACAGTTTTCATCTATTGACTGTGTATTTTGGTATTTGGTGGCATCTTTCAATTTCATGAAATTTGTCAACTGCATAATACAGAAGTATTGTTTTTTTTTTTTTAACTATGATAAGTTATCATGGGAAATATTGGGCTAACTCACAGTAAAAAATTCTTTTTTTTATTATTATAGAAAAATGTGAAACAGACCATTTGCATTTTTTCATAAAATTAAACATGGGGAAACTCAATGTTGTATAAAAATACAAATTTATGAAGGAGGATTTTGTCCAATCAAATTGATTAATAATTAGAATTAAAATGTATTATTTAAAATTGGTGAAACAAGCAAAGGCTAAAAGTAGAACATTCAGGCAAGATGTTTCTTACTACCAGAGGATAGATGTAATAAATATACTTACTATGAAAGGATTGTTGGTTAATATATGTGTATAATACCTTATTTTCTATCAAACAAAAATTTTCAGCTTGAAATGGTGTGATTAACATAATTCTGTTTATTAGTAAGTTTCAGGTTTCATTAATCATGCAAATGGTCTTGGATGATTGAATATATTTAACAATACTGCTGTGTGAAGTACTGCAAGACTTGATGCTGATTTGTCAGTGTTGTCAACTCGTTCTTTCTCCTGATTCCTTCTTGGAAAGTAATAAAAAGAAAACTGATGCTTATTGTATACATTTTATTCCAATTAATTCATTTGTACTGATGAAACAAGTTCATTTAAAGAGAATGTCCTGTTTTTTTTGTTGTTGCAAATTAAAAAAGTCTTTCACAGTGAATTCCATTCATCAATAAAAAATTGTGTCTAAATGAGAGAGTTTTTTCCCCCATAAAAAACACTTTGTAATTTGTAAGCAAATAAAGAAAACAATATTGTATATTTTTAAATTTTATTCCTGGTCAAGTAATATTTGACTTTTAAGTGAGATATAAATTTTAACACACTGCCTGTTTTCCCATCAATAGTATAATGCTTAAAATCTTGAATACAACCTGATTATTGGAATCCTATGTCTGACATATGAAGGGATTATTTGGGAAATACTTTGTTCTTGTTTTTAAAATTAAAATCCAATTTGTTAGCTATTGTATTATTTTTATTTATGTACTTTTATTACTATATAGAAATGTTCATAAATATGTTATATACATTTATAAAAATATTTATTTGGTGTAACCCTTTGGAAAAGAAATTAAATTTGAGTATTAGCATTCTGATAATATTTTGTTTAATTTAACAATTAATACTAATCAAAATAAGAGGTATTGGATTGAATTAAACTAATCAATATAATTAATCATAAGTTTACGAGAATTCAAAAATATGCTTCTCAAGAACAAAGCTACCAAATTGTCTTTAAGTAAAATAATTGTATATATAATTGAGATAAGTATAATTGGAGAACCAATTATCTATATACCCAAGATAAAAAATTGAAATATATTCCTGTCCAGTTGTCATACTTTTAAAGATTATCTCGCTTAGTACGGCTTTGCTGAGTGTTGTAGTGCAATAGAATAATCTATTATTGCTTCATATTCAATGGTGAAAAAGAAAATGGGCATAAAAACTGGCTAATTTTCTAGTAAAAAAGTTTTTTATCATTTTGTAGACATGAAGCAATAAAAGTGCTCGCCCTTTTATATTTTTACTTTTTAGGTAATTGGACAAATATTTTTTGTTTTGATAAAATTTAAATGGAACAAATTACTTATTTTCCTATAGAAATAATGTTTCACTCAGTACGTATTCAGTGCATTACTTACGAGGAACCAATTAACCTTATTAAGTGAGGCATATTCTTCGTGCAAATAGCGGTCGCGAACTCGTGGCCGGCGTTGTCGAGTCGCAGGTTCGAAACTTTGTGCCACTGAAGACTCGCCGTGTAGAGGAGCTGATGCTCGTTAAACTGTGGAAGCTCGGAAGTCCTACCGTTAGCGTGGTGTGAGGGGCAGCTTAGATGTTGTCACTCGACTGAGGTCCAAAATTACAAAGCCCGTCTCCTACAGCCTCGTGTTTTTTCAAAGTGCATTTAAAATGGAATCTGTCTCTCTTACATGCATTTATATAACAAATTTTTTAATCTTAGATCACGTGCAAAATTTAAGTTCGAGGTCATATGACCCCTAGACTAGAAAGCGTTGGATTGACGTCAGATTGATTTTAATTTGTGTGCCATTGTTTAACAACATGAGAGATAATGGGTCTTCGTGAGGTCCCCCGATTTTCCTAGTTAGAGGGTAAGGTGCTAAATGCTGATGGATCTATCTTGTCCACTCCGATAATATTGACCTGAAATACGTAATTTTACTCTTACACAGTTAGAGAGGTATATCCAATTAATGATTCGCAATTTCTTACGTGACACATCTGTTCATGCGAAATGCCTCGAAAACGAAAATTGTTTTTAGTGAACCGTGTAATGCATACGAATTAAATGCTTTTTTTTACCGGCATTGATGTTTTGTTATCAAGCTCATTATGAAAACTACAATAATTATCCTAACAACATAGAACAAAAACAAAACGACGATTGTTTTTCACATTTTTTTTTTAATGACTGAGACAAGGGATAAAAAGCCCGGCAAATTAATAAGAGACATCTGAAGGATCAAATAAAGTATACGGATATATTTTTTAAAAAATTCTCTACATGTTTGCAATTGTCAATGTGTAGCGATTTTTCTAATTCTTTGGAATTTAATTTGAATATTGTTTTGGTTAAAAGAACGTAAGTTTCTGCAAATTTTTTAGGTGAATAATTTCTTAGTGCCGAAAATCATAAGGTTAAATTTTAAACCTATCGATATTGAATATAAATCTTTTTCCTATTGAGGGCGGTCAAATGACCGCTTTTTAAATAACTGTATTCTTTTCCAGTTGATTATAAATAATTCAGAATTTATCATGGGCAGTGGCGCACACAAGGGAGTCGGACACCCCCAAAGCCCTTGATTTTTTTCCGATTGATTATAATTCTAAAGTATATGTACGTAAAATTTAGTTAAGTATTTGTTATTAATGATTAATTTTATTAATTAATACTAATTATTTATTCAATAATTAGTTTTTACTGTGTTTTGTTCCCGAAAATCGAAAAAAACAAAAGGAGCCTGATACAAGATTGGTGAACTTTTGACCCCGGCCCCCCTCCCTTTGAAAATTTCTGTGTGCGCTACTGATCATGGGTGATAAAACGCAAAATAATTGTCATGTAATAATTAAAAAAAAGTTATTTGTGTGGATTTTAGCGTATACATTTTTATAAAAGAGAAAAACAGAAATGGAAATATTGCCATTTATTTCAGTAATTTACATATACATCAATATTTAAATTAAAATGAAATTTATTCATCATTTCCCGTTTTCACATTTTATCGAAAATGTACCCTTATTTCCCCCTTCATAATATTTTGTGTCGCATATCCCTTTAGTCTTGATATTTCTCTAAAATAGTACGAACCAGGACCTTTCCACGTTCAGAGCCTTTTTGAATGTTTCGCTTAAAATTTGCTTCAGTTGAAGTGAACTTTTCTGATCGTTCTCTTTCGCTTCACATTCGTCTTCGGAACTAGAGAGCTATCTCATTCTTCTCGTCTCCTACACATATTTACACCGTTCTCTTCCTTATTACCTGTGTCGAATTGCTGAGAGCCAATTTCCAAAAGATCATATATACCAGGGGTGGCCAAGACATCGACCGCGAAGACATTTTAGGTAGTCCGTGCGACCATCCCGATAATGACCTCGGATATTAACAATTTAATTTATGACATAGAATTAATGAATTATTTAAAATAAAAATTTACTACGGTTTACGCTTTAAAAACTAAAACAAACTGTGCAAAGTAATACAATGAATTTGTCGTTTTACAGTGGAGGAGTTCATTCCATTTAGTGAAAATATCAACATTGATGGAGTATCTGAAAAAATAGGACATTTAATAGATACCACATCAGTCACGGTCGAGGAAGAAATTATGAAATTAAGATGCGATATATTTCTTAAATCCAGAGCATCTAGCGATACTGATTTTTGGAAATTAATTTCTGAGGAAACGTTTCCAAATATTTACAAATTGATTTTGTTCTTGAAATTATACTTTGGATCGATGTATCTTTGCGAATCTGCTTTTTCAACCATGTGAACGCCATAAAAACCCAACATCGGTCGCGTTTTACAGATGAACATTTAATTTTGTGTTTACGCATTACAATAAGCTCGTACCAGCCACAATATGATAAACTTGTCGCAGATATACAGTGCTAAATTTCAACTAAACGAAGTGAATAGGATGGTCAGTTTTTTTGATATATGAATACTTTGCTTACTTTCGTCAGTAAATTTTTATTTTGTAATTATTAATATTAAGTTTTTTTAGAAAGATTAGATAATTTACTATTTTTTCTTGTTACCGAAAATAAAAATATAAACATGTACGTTACGTTAATTTAGCTCTCATTGGTAGACCGCCTTCGATTTTTTAAATGTGGAGTAGATCACGGATCCCAAAAGTTTGGCCACCCCTGATATATACCATCAACATTCTCAGAATTTTCTGCATCTATTTCAGAGCATAGTTCTTTATATATTTCTTCCGACAACTTCTTTTAAATTTACATTTCAGAGGTAAATTTTTAAAGTTGTGTTTGAATAGTCCACTAACCATAAAATATACTGACGGGGGAATCCCAACACCAAGAGAAAATTATTGTAGAGTAATGAAATTTAGACAATGCAATTGTGTCTAGTTAACATGTTTGATCGATTAAATTATCAAGATCACAAGTTAATTTAAGCTCAAGAAAATGCATTTCAAATGTGAAATGCTGTTACATTAATAGCCGGTGTAACCTTCAGAATTTTGAATGCAAGCCTGCATGCATTGTGTCATATAGGTGCTGAATGTCACTTTATGGTATGGAGTTCCATGCTTTTGCTCTTGTTATGTCAATACTAGATACGGCCAGCGATGGCTGTGAATCAGTGCCGGTTTATCCATTGGGCACCCAGGGGCCCCGGCTAAGCTGGACTGAACCAAATTTTCTGGTTATGAATTTCGATCCGCCAGTGTCAAGGGGGCCTGTAGATCTTATGCGCCCAGGGCCCAAAATGAGCTTAAATTAGCACTGCTGGGGATAATGCTAAGGTTGTCCAATGGTATCCCATACGTGCTCAATTGGAGACAGATCTTGTTTTCTTATTGTTTTGAGTAAAACGATAATTGCTTTTAAAGGTTTCTAATAGTGGAAAAGATGTATATAACGATGGAGAACTCAAGGCAAAATCGTAATCGTTTAAAGCAAGTGACAAACAATTTTATAAACGTAAACGGGTGATGATGATGATGATGAGTTTGGTGTTTTATGGCGCAAGAGCCAGTTTTGGCTATACTACGCCAAACATTCATAGGTCTGTCGTCTGGACGGGAAAAGAAGAAAAGGAGAAATTGGATGACAAGATGGAGGGTCGAAAATAGAGAAGGATCACTAGGGTACCCCGGGTTCGTGACACCCGTGTTTACCAAAGATAACAAACCCCTTGGGAAAAGGAAAAGATCACTAGGCTACCTCGGGATTGTGACATCCGTACCCACCTAAAGAAGGTGAGCCCCTTGAGGGGTAAACGGGAACTCTATTAATAAGACAGTTGATAGCATTTTGCGACTTTTTTGCCTAAACGTATTGGATCCCATGTAGCTTGGGGACCCTGTATCATTGACAAGGCTGATATGGCCCCTGCCTCTAACAAGGATTGTTAATAATTAGTGAAAATATTTAGACTATTTCTAAAGCAGAAAAAGTTTGATTTATTGGTAAAAATATTACCATGGGTAGGCATTTCTTAAAGTGATTTCTCGCAGCTCTAACGTATATTTACATACACGAGTTCAGGAGCACTCATGAAATGGACAAAAGATGCATTGAAGCCCCAAACAAGGAAGAGACAAAAACACATTCTGTATTTTATGACGAATTTAAGGGCCCATAAAAGGTTGCTGAAATGAACCAAAAGCGAGTGACATTTTCTATGAAGAAACAAGAATATCCCACTACAGTTTTAAATGTAGGTACTTTCCTCACCTTTTGCTGTTTCATTCCTTTAAAGCAACTAAAATTAAGTCTTCACCTGTCTAACTTTTGTATTTCCTCCAGATTTAAAATAATATACAAATATTTTTCATCATATTGAAATAAAGTGAATTAATATCTTATTTTTCCTGCTTTTTGTACAAAGCGAACTATAAAAATAACATTAGTTTAATTAACTCTTTTTCTAAATTTCCTTTCTTTCTCTTGTGACACGAATTAATATTATGATAATAAAATGCATATAACAGATTATTATAATAATAATATTCAACGATTAGAATTGCTATTCAAAAGCAGACTTTTATTTGCATCATACATGGGAAAACCTTATTTTACTCAATCATAAATTAAAATGGCAATTTATTCAAAATTTTAATGGCATATTCGCTAGATTTTGATCTATATATATACAATATTCTAGAAATTTATTATTTAGAAAACCCCAATTAAAAAAGTTAATTTAAAAAAGGAATCTATACTATTGTAGATTTTAAAAAATGTAGGAAAACCCTCCTACAAGGAAATCTTAGAACATGGTTTGGTAATAACAATTAAACCCTTTTGAGAAATTCTTGTCCAATACGGTATAAAACAGAGTTTGAATATTCAAGATTATCATTAGAAATTTTTCTTTTTGGACCTGCATGTTGTAAACATAATAAATAAAAAAAAAAAAAATTATTATCTGAGCTCATGAATTCGTTTTCTTACCCTCTACCGAAGGGGTGGGGAGAAAGATTGAAATGTCCCCCTCCCTCCTTTAGGTGCGCGATGAATGATTTAACAAGAAAAGAACAATTTTTTAAAATTTAATGTCATTACATAGAATTCATTTGGCTATTACAAATTCATGTGTTTTCTTCTAGAATATGGTTTTAATCATGGCGTATTTTTTTAACTGTTCATTAAAAAAAAGCCCATGCAACAGTTTCTCAATAATTGTTAACTTTGTCTTCTTGCACGTGCTGCCATCTACTCGCAGGTATGGGATTCTTTCTTTAAGGAAAGAAATAGCAATGTAAATGAGTTTGTGCGATTTGCGGCTTAAAATCTTGCATTTGAAATGAATGTTAATATTTTTAAACAAACTCATTTGTCGTATAATAAACAAAATAAATTACAGAAATTATACCTATATTTTATATTCAATCTACTGATGGATTTTTAAATAATGTTGAATGAATATAAACATAAACATTGATTATAAAACATTTATATTTTCTGCGAGGTGTATCTTTGTGATGATAATAAACACATTTCAAATGCAATATTCAAATTTGAATTTTAAAAGCACAAAAAATTACATTTCGAAAACTCAATCGATTTATTGCTCCTTTACATCACATTCTAAAACAATATGAGCACAATTAGTAACATACCTCACCTTGTAATTTTTAATGATGATCAAGTGGAGATGATATATGAGCTAAGGGCAGTGCTTCACAAAGTTGCAATACTCGCGACCCAATATTCAATCATTATTTTCATCGCCCCCATACAATAACAATGTACTGAATTCAATAATACTATACTTTGACGGTAAAACTACGATACGACTTCAACCTCTTAAGAACCCCCCGTGTATATATACGTCTCGCTAAGCTAAAGCCATTATTTCTCCAGACGTATATATACGTCTTTCCAAAGTACGATTTTTTCTGTGCACTGCTATCCGTAAAATTATTCCAAGACATTGGAATGCAATAAAAGGACCTTGACAATGTTTGCGAAGGATTTACTTATTCCAGGTTATTTTTGCTCCTTTATTCCTCCCCCCTCCCCCAATACATCACATACGCGTGCCTACGTGGAAAACGGTTGGCATTGGGAAGCGAATCGTGAAACTTATGATCGGCAGTCACACAAGTTTTAATTATAAACCATACAAAAATTATCAAGATAAGTGTTAATTTTTGTTATAAATTATATATATGACAAACCCATAGGGTCACTGGTAATTAATAAACTTGTTTTTAACTTAAAATTGTTAAATTAATTATAAAATACATTGTGTATCACACTGATATATTTATAAGTGTATTGTATCAGTGTAAATGTGTATTTTATTTTTTATCATGTCAGAATGTATTTTGTTTGTTTAATTTCGGTAAATTTATAATTTTTTTAAATAATCCTTTATTCTCGACTTTTCAATAGGCTCGCGCCCCCCTTGTAGAGTTGCCACGCCCCCTAAGGGTGGTGCGCCCCACAGTTTGAGAAACACTGGCTTAGGGGCATACACCAGTGACGTAACGTACACCCCCTCCCCACGTCGCGTGAGGGGGCAGGACTTTAGGGGGCCCAAAGCCTGACTGACGCCAAGTACGTATTTAACCAATTTAAAAAATATTAATGGCAAAATTTGACTTTGCAGGGACGCCTTAAAATTCTCCGTTACGCCACTGATGAGAGAAGTTTTCCCTTAAGAACCCACATAGTTGAGGAGAAAGTGCTTAGACGTATAATCCTTATGCTAAAATTAAAAATATCTATATGTATGGTAGGTTTTGAACCCTCAAACTTACCTCTTGTTTACGCCTCTGCCTGAGCTGGCATCACATTCTTCAAACTTCCACATCACATCAAGGTGACAAATTTAACGTCCATTGGCCCCTCCACTCGGTGGGCTTTAATGGCATTATATTTGACAAAAATAACGTCCACCACACACACACACAGGATTTTTGTGACCATAACTGTTTGGCTCTTACAGCCCTTTAAAAACTCAACGGTGAGGTAAGAATTTTTTTTTTTTTGTAATATTTGTATAAGTTTCATTCATAGAATTTACTGAAGATGGGACAGTTGAAAGGCGGCATATTGGAAAACTTTATCTAGTGTGCGTGTTTATTTTGCATACCTACATTTTAAAAATTATTCCTCAATGAACAAGAAATAATTGTAAGTATTATTGTTTTGTTAATTAAAACATTAATTTGAATCAAATGTATTATTTCAGCATACATTTAATTTTTTACTCTATGTAATGCATTACATTTGAAAAAAAAACATTTTCTTCGATGAATTCTTGTATATTTCCCATTAGGCATTTTCCTTAATCTGTAATCATTTCCTCATTTTCACAATATTTTATTGCTTTTAAATTTCACTTTAGAAAAGTGATATTAATAAATAAATGAAACAATGATAATTAATTCTTTTTCTTTTCAAAATTTAGAAACATCTGCAACTGTATTTTAAAAAAATAGACTTTATTTTGAAAAAATTAGAAATACATCGCCTAGTTTTCTGAAATAGCATCCAATCAAAAAATAATCAAATTAATCTAAAATAACATTAAAATAGTCTACAAAACTTTTAAAAATGTGAGTTTAGTAACTTTCTTTTCATTTTACTAAATATAAGACTTAAAAAAAAAAGATTGCAATTGTTTAGTTTCAAAAGAAGTGAAAAAAAAGACTAGAAAAATAAATAAGATATGAGAAAATTTTTTTTAAAAAAATTTATGGTCAATTTTTCTTAAATATTTGAGTGGACTGTAAATTGGTAGATTAAAATTCAGACTTTCGTAACACTAAGCCTACTTTATTCGTGCACCCGCTTTTGTCGCGCGCTCGACTCTATCTCTTTCACAATTTTTTTACAGATGGCGCTACAGTGCGCTGATGACGTAACAGTTATTAAATATTGTATTATTCGAAGATTTTTTTATTGTTATTTTTACGACAGAAAATGTAAGAAACCACTTCATCTGTGATTGGTCTCGAATAAAAACTTCAGATGAATTTACCGTTAAAATTTAGATGACTTAAGAAATCTAAGAAGTTTACTAAAAAACTCCCTACTAAGCTGAAGGATAGGGAAATCACTATATTTAACCTTTCAAAATTCTAAGAATGGAAGAAATAATTGCACAATTTTTTTGGAGGAGAAAAATAACAATTGCAAACAGTGTCATTTTATAAGAAATAGATGGAAAAATCCTTCGTATCTACAGAGAAATGCCAAGAAAAGTTCTGGTTTTTATGATAATATAGGTATAATAGGATAACTATATATAACTACGATTTCAAGAATACACCTACTCAGTAACCTAAATCTTCGAAAAGAATCAACAGAAATAAACACGAATTTCTTAGATACCAGCAAAGTGAAATTCGATGAAACTGTCTTCTTTGCATTAATTTACACAAGAGGTATTGTAAATTTGATTCCTGATTACTCGAATTGAAAGATGAAAGTATTAAAATATCAATTATTGGGAAAACAACAACAAAAACTGTCAAATGTTTTGACTTTTTGACTGTTCATTGACTTTTTATTTGCTAATATTTTTTGAATATTAGTGATGGATGAAGTTTTATATTATATTTTATGAAAAGTTGGCAATATAGTATCATTTGGTGGTTCTTGTAATGAATGGCAATTTGCTGATAAAACTTCGGATATAATTATAAATGTATTGATGAACTGATACATATATATAAATGTGTGTGCGTGTGTGTAATAATTTTCTTTAATTCCATCTTAAGCAAAATTTTAATTTGTAATGGTCTTTACTTATTCTTCAGGACTCTCAAGGTAAATAATTAATTACTTGCCTGCCCACCTGACAGAAATAACCGTAATTATACCTCTTAAAAATTAACAGCTTTGTGTTTTTAAAATAATATTGCATAAGAATCCATCATACTATATCTTTCCACCAATAAAAAGCTCCGTCCACAGAAAGCACGCGGATTCCAAGACTTTCGGTGGCCGCTTTTCGTATAAAATCCCAAGACTGGAAAATTCAGCCCGCCTCTTGTCTTCGTTATATAGCCAGTTGCAGCTCGGTTTTAGTTTTGTGTTTTTTGTTGTTCCTTCCATATTTGTGTTTGCTGTTTGAAATGTCCTTGTGCATCAAAATCAACCAGACTATTCCATCCTGTCAACGACATTTACATCCCCAAATTCATAATGGAAACTAAATTCAACAAATAGTTTTAATTATTTTATTTTATTGAAAATTAATATAATTTTACTTTTTATGCGCTCTTACTAAATATCGAACATATTGAGGCCGATAACCATAGCACAATATGATCGCTTGAACGCAATGTCAAAAAAATAGCAATCTGACTCCACCATTCTGACGTACTTGCCGTTTAGCACGTAGGCAGATACTCGATGTTGGTATAATTCGCAGTATATTTTTTACAGACAAGTTTCACATATTTTGCGTGCTTGTGACCGTATCACTCAAAATCGTCAGACTTCTATGTACTATCTACGTATTACCATGGATTTAACACCAGAACGTTCGTTGGTGTGGATTGGCCACCGGAGCCTGTTTAGTTTCTTCTCCTTTCAACATTTTGCAGGGAATTCGAAAAATTTTCGTGGCTTTTAATTATTTTCACAGTGATTACGCAGAAAAAGTTTTGTGCTTCTAAGTTAATTAGGAGAGATTTTAAAACTAAATATACCTCGAACATCCGTTGGTGTCGTTTCGACACCAAGGCAATTTATCATTACAAATAGCTGTCGTTCAGCGAAAGATAGTTCACTAAGTGGATATCATTAGTAAAACAAACTTCCGGAAGTAATATCGCACATTTATTTGACCTTGAATGCAGTGTTATTGGGTTCACAGCTGAAATGAGTCAGTTACACTAAAATCGTTATGTCTAAGTATTTCGTTACGTAGCATTTACTTAACTACTCATAACAAAAAATTCCATTTGATTTTCGAACCTTGTGCAGAGCAGACACCCTGAAACGAGGATTCGTAGAAAACGTCGAAGTCCTGATGAAATTGATGATTTGTTGCAAGAGCTTTCTAAGAATGAATCGGATGGTGGTGTGTGTGAGCTGTCTTGTTCTAATTTAGATTCCGATGAAGTCATAAGATTGAGTGAAAGTGACTGCGAAGAATCTAAAGAAAGTTCAAATGAAACTGATAATATTCCAGTAAATTCTGATATTTATGTCACTAGGGATGGCACAGAATAGATACAGTATAATAGTAATGCTCCTGGCAGATTTGCGACTCGAAATGTTTTGCGACAAAGCAGTGGTCTCCAACAAGCTTCGGGAAACATAATGTCAACGTCAGTTTTTTATGATATAAAGCTTCTAATAAATGATAATTACATGAAATCATATTGAAAGTCTTAAAATCGAACCCTATTGAACAGTAGTCCTGCAATTATTTAGTTATTACAATTATTTTATATATTTTATATCACGTTGTCGATACGTCACCTGTGGACGTTTAAGGGTAATCGAAATCCCCCGGACGTTATAGTGTAGATATATACCCAGCATAAGTAATTGTGAAAGATAAAAAATATTGTTTTAATGGTAATGGAAAAGAAAATTTTGGTTTACTAATTTTAAATACATCTGCTTACTGGGTGCTGGGGATTATGCTGGCTATTAGAAAATTAAGTTGAAAGGTTATTTCAAAACCACTTATTCAAATGTTAACACCGACTATCCTATGTTCAAGAAAATACGAAGGCAATAGATATCTTCCTTGAAATCAGCTTGTGACGGGTTCTATCCTCGGTACTTTTATGAATCCTCTTCGGGAAATTCTTCTTTATTTGTGGCTTAAGTTTAAAACCGCCTTCAGTAGAGAGAAATAGATTTTATACTAATTTGAGTGCTATTTAAGCCCTGACAATGGGTGTGTTAGAGTTAGTCCTTACGCTATCATTCAAGTGAGTTGAAAGAATTGTCTTTCGGATTAAGAGAGAAGTTTTGGGAAGTTTGGACTTAAAAAGGTCGGTGTTTACTTTTTTTATCTGTCAAAATGGGTGTGGCACGTCAGCTGATTAGTTTTTAAAAGTCATTCTGACATACTTCTAATTTATGAAATAGCAAATTTGTTATATCACTGGAAAGGTCATGAATTAAAGATTTTAGAAATATCAAAATCTCAAAATAGATTTTCTGAGAAGAGTTTTAGCCTAATGACTTTTCTTAAGACATCTATATACTTGCTTGATTAAAAAAATACTTAGATTACTTAATATTGGACATTTCAAAATGATTTTCTGTAGTGATTTTGTTACATTCAGCCATTTTTACTACACTCCTCTTATTTTAAACTTCAAAATTCAAAATGCAAGTAAAAACAAAGTAAAACACTTAGCGATAAATTGGTTGTCAAATTACCATCAGCTGGAGATAGATTGAAAAGTAAAATAAAAAACTTGTTGAAATGGCAAGAGATGTCTCCATTAAATATTAACTTTCTATTTTTACAGATTTTATTTCCTACCTGTTCCTCATTCCCACAAACTTCGCATTTAGAACAATAGAGTAAATTTTGGTAAATTAAATAATTTTTAAAATTGGAAAAGTATTGTGAAATTTTTCCATTTTTCAAAACTTTAAGTGGGACGTGAGAGTGGATATATATATATATACATGTCTGTGTGTGCATGTGCATGCATATATATTATTTAAACAATTAAAACGCAAAGCAAAAGTCAACTATTCCGGGATATGAAGGGTTTAAATGAAAAAATAAACAAATTATTTTTTGTTCCGCCTGTTGTATACATATTCGTAAGCAAATGCACGACATAATCTTGAAACGACTTATAAATTTTGGTGAAGAATATGAAGTATAAAAAATAATTGTTTTTCATTTCTGTATGTAAATAAAAACAATTAATTTAGCTCATTTCTTTTCCACGCATTTTTTTTTTATATGGATATAGTTACTGTGCTTGTTGTATGATCCCGTTCCTTTAATCATTCTTTTAAAATTTATAAGGACGGAAACTTTTATCACAATTGTAAAATTACTTTGTTTTTTCTTCCACGTGCTGCCATCTACCATCCACAATATTTCAAAAAATGTCTTGCTTTTTTTCTGAAATAAAGGAAAATTCGTTTAAATTGAACGTTACAAAACATGGTTTGCAGAAGAAAAAATTGATTAAAGTTCTGATGTAATTTTTTCTGTTTTTTTTTGCGAAATGCACATATTAAATATTAACAATAATACACAAATTACTTCTTAGTAAAAGTAGGGGGTATATTTTACTGTTTTTTTTATGGTTTCACATTTCTCAAATGTTTGCTAATTTCAAATATATATGATTCTTTTGGTGGTCCCATAGCAGACTTGATTACATTTAGAATGTTTTAAAAATTAAATTTAATTAAAACGAAATATTGAGCAATTAAAGATATAATGTAAATCTTTCCGAAGCGCTTCGTGAAACCCCAGACCTTTTTAAAGTTATGGCGCAATCTAACAGTGACGTAACGTACACCCCCGCAACCCCACATCTTGGGGGGGGGACCCAGGGTTCTAGGGGGCCCAATACCTGACCGCCGACGAATCTCTACCCTTTGTAAAATTCTTTGGGGCCCAAAACCTGACTTTGCAGGGGCAATCCAGTGTTGAGAACTCAGTAATAGACTTGATTTCTGTAAATAGAGAGAGAGATTGGATTTATAGTGTTTTAATATGTTTATCAATCTCAATCAGTGACGAATAAATTTATTTCTGATAAATAAGTGTTAAACATGTACCCTTGAGTTATCCAGAACACATCTTTTCTGATCCGAAAAAAACAACAACTTTAAATTAAAAAAAATTTTAAAAATTACTTTAAAACATTTAAATGTATACCAGATTAAAATTTAAAAAAAAAATACAAGTTGCTTACAAAATTTAAAAGAAACAAACTATTGAGAAACAAAAGTTGAGTTCATTTAATTAAACAAACAATTTGAATGAATTTTGATTTGAAGATTTTAAATAACAACGATACATTTTGTATTCAAATTTGAATCTATTATAATCAAATGGAGAAATCATCTCCACAGAATAAGTTCCTTTCAGATATTGAATACCAAAATAACTGAACTACATTAATACTCAAATCAGTATTAATTCATTCATTTGCTTTGAATTAGAAAAGACTTCTAACTATAAATTAACAAGTAAAATTAAAATTTTAAAAAATGCTTTGCGATTTTAAGGAAAGTTTAAATCAGCAAATCTTTTCAAAAGGATATGCTGTATTAATGGAATCCAAGCCGCACTTTTTTTCAATGTTAATGCTGGTGAAAATCGAGTTCCGAAGAAAAAAAGGGAAAAAAATAAATTCGTTGGATGGAGCAATTAGAGAAATTATACAGGTTCCTGTATATGGAATTTAAAAGTTTATAACACTGGTAAAGTAATAAATTATTCACTTCTTATTAGTTCTTATTTTAAAATAATTTTAATTTTCTAAAATTGGATATTTCGACAAACCATTTTACTCTATTTTTCATTTTTGACAAAAACTTGAGAAAAATTTTGGGCGTGGCTTAGAATCAATGGCGGCTAAGATTGCAGTAAATACTGTAGTTAAATTTATATTTTATCGCAAAATACGAGAAAATTCAAAACATCATTTCAAAAAGAAATTTGATCTTACTCTTAAAACTGCCAAGTCTAAAACAATTCTTAGGAAATAATGCGTATATATTAATCAAGATAAATGTCTTTTTTTTATCTATATAAAAGCAATTAGAAAATTAAATGCCATATATTGTTGAAGGCCATCGGTTCAGTAAAGTAAGAAATTTATTGCAATGCTAGCCTAGCTTGTATAAAGCTTATCCTTTAATTTAATATCCATTCAAATATTTTAATGGATTGAAAAAAAAATTTCATGCAAAAAATAATTTTCAAAAAACTGATTAGTGATGGGACATCCTAATTTACATTTAAATATATATTTGAAAAAAATAAATAAAAAAGAAAGGAACGTGAATACGATTAAATAATACCAATTTTCAAAACAATTATGACAATGCAATATTTGCTTCGGGGTTTTTTTAGTTTGTATAATTTTTTTATAGGTTTACAGGAAAAAATGCACCAAAAAAATTTTAACATTTTCATAAATTGGTATTTTGTAAAACTTTCTTTTCATTTCTTTAATCCTTTTTTCCCGTTCCAATATAAAATTATTTGTTTGAACAATAAGTTTTTGGAACGATAAAATTTACTTGTGTGCTCCATATTGTGCATTCAAAATCAAAATTTTTTTTCAAAAAGGAAAAAACAAAACAAAAAAACATATCCCCCCCGCCAACAAACATAAACTGAAATAATAATGCATTTTTTCTAAAATGATATTAATTTTGATGGATGATTGTTGGGAAAGAGTAGAAAGATGAATCATTTAAGTTTTTCGTGCACTACTTTTTTCTCCTGTTAGAAGCCTAAAATGAATCGTTAATAATGATGAATTGCTTAGAACTTTGAAGTCGTTTGTAACAACTTCCGTGTACTCATTACGCACGTCCTTAACTATAAAACGAGGCCAAATCAGGAAGTAGTTATGGCAACAGGAACTGCACTAAAATCCTTTACTGCATTTTTAACTTCTGGAAGTAATTTCCTAAGCTGTTCATTAATATTAACCATCTCAATAAAATTATTTTAGAAGCTAGCTTAATTTGTCTCGAATTCAGAGAAAGGGTATGAATACTTAACATGCAAGAATGAATAACAGATTCTGACAAAAATATTTCTGTTTTTGAATGACAAAAGATAAGCCATAGATTCAAATGAAATTAGCTTTTAAACATGTTTAAGGCATCCGACTACATTCGGAACCGTTATTTTTAAAAAAGCATACAAATGGATAATTTTCATGATATTTAGTGTCACTTAGATTAGAATACATGTGTAAAATTGTTTTAAAGACATTTTGATAAAAAAGATTATTTAAATACAATAGTTCGGCAAAAAATTAACTTAGAATAACCTTTTTTCAAAATGTTCTCCTTTTGTGAAAAATGCTTCTATTATAGTAATATTTTGCCTGTAGACCTCTGTACAGAGGCTTAACTATAGTTTTTGAAAAATTCACATTATTTTCAGAGTTACAGCCCATTGAAATAATGATCGGCGTTTTTTTCTTAAAATTTCTCACCTCTGTTGTCGTAAAACATGGATAAACCCACTTCTAAATTATGTATTTCGAAAATTCTAGTTGAGCCTCTGTACAGAGGTCTGGGCTATATACAGGCGGAACATTATTATAATAGAAGCATTTTTCCCAAAAGGAGAATATTTTGAAAATGGGTCATTCTATGTTCATTTTTTGTCAAGATATTGCACTTAAATAATTTTTTATTGTAATACTATTCTTAAAACAATTTTATATACATTTTCTAATCTAAGTGACACTAAATATCATAAATATTATCCATTTATACGCTTTTTCAAAATCACGGTTCCGAACGTAGTCGGATATCTTAAGAAACAAAAATTGAATAGTAAATGAATATCATTTTTTCATAATATCAAATGTTATGAATTATGTGGCAAGTTTCTGCTTAAATTACAAAACAGAATCAGGAAAAATTAGCAACCACAAATTTTAACAATGCAGTCCATCTCCCCTTTCAGATTATCAATTTGTCACATTTAAACCACTGCATCAAGAACGCCGTTAAACACTAAGAAAGGAGCTGCAGTTCACTTCAACCTTTTGCTTGTTTGATTGAACAAACTTCAGGAAATGAATTCGCTGGAGGAACAGAAAAAAAAAATGATATGTACAAAATGATGTAACTGAAAAGTATAAGCGAATCTTTCAACTTACTCAATCATGGAAAACCAACATGTTGAAAAATAACCACTAGACCTGTGATTCTTAATCTTTTTTGTTGCGGTACACTATTAACAATTTCAAAATTTGGCTGCACACTAACTATAAAATAAGCTTGAAAAAAAATTTACTTAGCTATATTACACTATGTAAAATAGTTTATGATAATAATTTTGAATGTTAAGTAAAATAATATGTATGACAAAGGCAACAAAATGTTTATTAAGCAATTAATTATAAGAATGTATTTAATGCGAAATTTAAGCTTGATGAGTTTTGATAATTTTATTTATATTTGCTCATAAAAATTATAATGCCACTCTCATTACATCATCTACTTTTAAAAGTCATGATCTCTTTTTTCATTTTTATATTTGTTAATGCTGAAAATCCGAATTCACGCAAATAAGATGTAGAAAATGTTAACAACATTTTTAAAGCTTTTTGGTTATTAAGGGCTAATCGCCTCTAATTTTAATCCAGAATGATATAAATGAAACTTCTGAACGTTTTGAATTTAAATCTCGATTATTACAGAGCGAAATTAACTCTTCCTCTTCATTCAAAGTTATTTTTTAATCAAACTTTTTTATATCCAAATTTGGGAAGTAATGAATAACTCTCTCCTCTAGTTTAGTCAAATGGTTAATAACAATTTTATGAGTAGATAACGGCCAAATTATTCGTTCCCACACTTTTTTATTTTTTTTTCTCAGAGTATTATTAAAAATTAAAAAAATTTCGGCGCACTTCAAGAATTTGGTTGCACACAAAAGTGCTGGGGCAGAGTGGTTGAGAATCGCTGCACTAAGGCCAATGGTCTCCAAACTTATGAAGTTTCTGAGCTACCTTACCATTTTGAAACCTACTGTGAGCAATCAAACAAAAGAACTATCCGCATCTTAGTAAATAAATAAATAAATAATTTTTTTATTTGTTTATTGCCTAGTTTATTTCTAGTTAATATAAAATTAATTTTTTAAACTGCATATAACAAAAGACACTGAAATTGTACATAACAAAGAAATTGAAGCATAGCTTGTGGTAAATAATAAGTGCAGAAACAGATTTTTTGATCCGTGGATCAAATACTACCGGTCCGCACAAGAAACATTAAATTATTTCCCTTTTATTTACTTTGGTATATTTTTCTTGGGTTTGGGCTACTTTTTATGAAAATCACTTTATATTTCTTTTTAAATCACTTTATATTCATTTTTTGGTGTAGCTATATTTTATTCTGAAGTCACGATTAAATACAATTAAGGTATCCGACTACGCTCGGAACCGTGATTTTGCAAAAGCGTGTAAAATGGATAATATTTATGACATTTAGCGTCACTTAGATTAGACAATGTATATAAAATTGAGTTAAGAATAGTATTACAATAAAAAAATTATTTAAGTATAATATTTTGACAAAAGATGAACATAGAATGACACATTTTCAAAATATTCTCCTTTTGTAAAAAATGCTTCTATTATAATAATATTTTGCCTGTATTCAACTCAGAACTCTGTATAGAGGCTCAACTAGAATTTTTGAAATGCATAACTTGGAAGTCGGTTTATCCATGTTTTACGAAAACAGAAGGGAGAAATTTTAAGAAAATACGCCGATAATTATTTCAAATGGTTGTAATAATGTGAATTTTTCAAAAATCATAGTTGAGCCTCTGTACAGAGGTCTGAGCTATATACAGGTAAAATATTAATACAATAGAAGCATTTTTTACAAAAGGAGAACATTTGGAAAAGGTTATTCTTAGCCAAAATATTGAATTTAAATAAATTTTTTGTCATAATGTTCTTAAAACAATTTTATACATGTATTCTAATCTAAGTGACACTAAATATCATGAAAATTATACATTTATGAGCTTTTTTAAAATCATGGTTCCGAACGTAGTCGGATACCTTAAATTAAAATTGTTAAATCAAAACAGTCTAAAATATAAACAATCAATGTCCTCCCCCTCAGCGGGCAGCTTAAAATTAACAAACGTTGACCGGACGGCGGTGATAAAAAGGTTCGGGAACACTGGATTAGACCTACTAACTTTAATGAAAAGGAGGGAATTTTTTTTATCAAGTTTTTAGTGTCAGGAGAATAAACTGACTACCATTCGAATACACCTTTTCATCAGTGAGTTTACTCCGGTGCTTATTCAATTCCTACACACACTATTAGCTCACACTCTCTATATATTTATTTATTTATCTTCAGTGGGAATTTTCAATCGTTAAAATAAAATACATTTTAACGCGCTTAATTGAGCTAAAATTTTATATACATGATTATTTTGGATGACAATTGCAGTAATTTAATTATAATTAATAAAAATTAATTAATTAAAACTAATTATTCACAGAATTACAAATACAGCCCGTTGACATCATTTTTGGCGAACTTAGCGTCCATTTTGGCGACTTGTGTCAAAACAAGAAAAGGTTTTTTTCCCTCACATTTTAAAGCGCTCGTTTGAGATGTAATTTTTTATACTCTAATGTTTTTGGTACAAATACAATAATTTAATTATAATTAATTAAAATTAAGTGATTAAAACTAATTATTTAAAGAATTACAGATACAGCCAAGTTGGTTTCATTTTTCGCGACTTGGATCAAAACTTTAAAAGATTTTTTCTCACATTTTAAAGCATTCAATTGAACTGAAATTTTAAATACACGATTGTTTTGGATGACAATACGATACTTTAATGATAATTAATAAAAATTAATTACCATTTAATGTTGTGATTCTGTCATATATATATACATATTTATAATAATTGTAACTATTTAATAAAAAGTAGCTAAAAAATAAAATTTTTCTTTGTTGATCTAAGCAGGAATTGACTTAAATTTTTTTTTTATATATTACTTGTTTTTAATAAAATTAACGTTAACGCGATTCACCAAAAATATCCCCGTAAGCTACTAGTAGCTCGTGATCGACGGGGGTTTTGGCGATTACTACACTAGACCAATAATTATATTTGCCTGCTACGGAATTCTCTCCAAGCATTATTAAATAGTTACAGAGTAAGTTATTGAATTAAATATTTTAGTTTTTTTATTACCTTACTTCATGACGATATTTGAATACATACAAATGCAATAAATAATATATTTTAATTTGAAGGCGTCATTAAGTCACGAAAAGTCTTTGCCGCTCTCCAGTAGTTCATAGAATAGCTCTAAGATTCTTGGTTACAGCAAGTTGGAGCATCTATAGCATAAAATAAACATCAAAAGAAAAAAATCTAAATTACATGAAAGAGATAAGAAAAAAGAAGAGATAAAATCCATCTATCACAGAAGTGCGCTTCAATTAATTTTATAAGCACGAATAATACGGAACAATTTTGAACACTTCATAACAAGAGTACATCAATATGAGTAACTTCATAAAATACCGATTGTCCATTAAAACTGCTCTAAACCTGCTGCAGTGATCAGATAAGAGAAAAATGCACCTACGCCTAATGTTAAGTATATCCTCGTCTGGTTATTGCTGGCGTGACTGCGTTCAAGAGATGTTTAGATTTAAAGTAATAATGGGGTTTAATTCGTCTCCCTTCATTATCATTGTTTTTTATCAAGGCTGGACTGTCTATTCGCACCTGCTTATCAAAGGTAGGGGGATTCCCTTGCACGTTCGCTTTCCACGGCATTTAGGATTTCTTTGAAGGATTACATGCTTTATTGCTGGAATATTTGAAGAATTTTAATGATTTTTGGATGAGATGTATTTACATGGGTGTTCCATTTTTCGTTTTAATGTATTACAGGAAAATATTATGCTTTCTTAGAATTTTTGGGAAGAAAGTAGACATAGAAAAAATTATACACTATGAAATAAGTTAACTTTGCTTAGTATTAAGTAGATGGTACGCAATTTTAGACAAAAAACTTCTGCTGTATCATTATTTTATTTTGACTTCATTATCACGTCGAAAGCATGATGTTTTATTGTACTATTCATTTTTATTTGAATCAGCTCCTTTTTCAATTATAATATACAGTTTTTGTTTCATTTTTTGCATCGTATTTACAAAAATATTTTCAACTTGGGTACTGAAATGAAAAATTGTGTATTTATACATGAAAAAGTTTCTCAGTCATAAGAACAAATGTGTATGTATGTGTATTATGAAAATGTTGAGATATTTTTTTCAAATCCCTAAAAATTAGTTTTAAGTGCTGGTCTTTCGGCATGAAACAAAGTACTCTCAAATATATGAAATGCAGAAATTTCTATCCAAAACAGTCCTATGCATGAAATGAAGTTTAATGACTCATGTGGGAAAGATTTCATTAAATATAAGCAGCTATTTAATTAAATAAATGGAACATTTTGTTCTTTTTACCGAAAAATCTAATATTTTTTTTATGCATTTTTACCTTCGGTCTTGGAGATAACTTATTCAAATATATTTTACATTTAATTCTTCTGTTCTTATATTACACTAGAATTAACTCTTGGGGGACTCAGTTTCGTTAAAAAAAAGACAAAACGTGATAAGAAATTAACTGTACAAGTTTTTATACACAAGGTGTTCTGAAACTCAATGCCAAGTGGATACGAGAGGAAAGGGGAGTGGAGGGGGCTCCTACCAGTTCTGGGAAAAAATATACAAAAAAATTATTCCATATTGTTTGGTTAAGTGATGCATATTTTTGAAAATGTGGAAAACTGACACCCTCCATCACATCATTGCCTAATGTGACCACAAATTTCAAAATTTACTATGATTTTTCTCACTAACGTCATCTTACACAGTCATGCTATTAATCACAGTTGAAAATGGAGCAAAACACTTTGCTGGTTTAGTTAAAATTAACGTAGTTTGTTTGATTTGATTTGGGAAAATGATACCACTCGAATTTGTGACTCTGCATAAAAAGAAAAACACTTCATACTACCTTAGGCAAGTAATTTCAAAATATGGTCCAATTCGTTAAGATTCTAAAATGGTAAAACACTTGCTATTTTCTACCTACAGCAATTTCTATGGATATAAAAGTAACAAGTGCCCGCTTGACGTTGAGTTTCGAGACACCTTGTATGAGTATTTGTATAAATATATTTAATATTTATTCTTCAACCTAAAAATTAAATTGATATATGTTTCAACTGATAAGCAAAACAAAATTAAAATGCATACATATTACCTTAAAAAAGAATACAAATTTTGAAATACTTAAAGTAACATTAATTACACATTACTATTTTTGATAAGAAGCACATGAAGTAAATGAATTATAAAAACCTGGATGCATTGCATTGGCCTTATATTTCTTCTCAATCACTTTCTACTGCCTTTTGTCAGCTCGCGACTTAGTGAGCTTTTCCAAAAGTAGCAATGTTACAAAGAAGTAATCACTTTCTTGTATCTTTTGTGTTTATTTCAAATAATAAATGTTTCCCTCATTATTTTACTAACGAATCATTTTTTTATATTGTTATAAGATAAAAAATAGGTTTTTGAGAGGTTTGAAATATTTTATATTCCAAACATCATTAGCGTTAATAACAAATGTTTAGCAAGAAAGCAACATTTTTTTAAAAAGTCATATGAATCACATGATATTCACACAATATTGTTTTTGTTTAAAAACTGTTTTTTCGGTAAAAATGAAGTATAGTGAGCAGAAAAATGTGTAGATTTTACAGTTCAATGAAGAAATTATCTTGATAAACAGTTTTACTAAATAGTTATAATATTTATTTTTTGATTACCCTTCAGTTAGTTAGGAGACCTGTATCAATAATTGATCTCAAAATTACCAAAGATGTCAATCTGCACTGTACACCTCATTTAATAATTCATTTTTTTTTGTCGATAAGATATATAAATAACTACACACACAGCAAGTAGGATTCAGCATTATTTCGAAATCAGCAGCAAAAAATTGTTTTGTAATTTTACATTACAAAAATAATATTTAATTTCTCAAACAATAATAATAATTAAAAAAATGCAAATCAACACTTTTGAATGCCAGTGATTTTCAATCCATTTTTTACCATAATTTATTGCCTATTGATGTAAATACAAAATCAGGTACTGTACACATGTACTCTAAAATTCCAAGAGCATTTATAATTATAACTTAAAACTTCAAATAGCCAAATTTTAATTCTTTTTTTTTCTTAAAATATATAAACCTTTTAAAATATGTAAATAAAATGAATCTTGTTCTTAAATATTTGATTTCTGAAAAAGTAATTTAAGTGGCAAAATTGCACTTACTTTGACGTCCCTCATATGTTGACGAAGAATAACTTTTACTAAAAACTTACATAAAAGTAGCACTTAGTAGATGGAGTGCTTAAGCGAAAAGTAAATTTAATATAAAATTTATTCCCTGCTTTCGAGACACATGTACTTTCCTGAGCACTTTCTTCTCGACCTACGTATATAAAAACTATTACAAATAATGGTTGCGTAATAGAGAAAAATGAAAAGTCTCAGCATTATAATTTTGAGAATTAACAATAATGGCTTACAGAAGAGCGTCTCTGCAATTGTAATTTTTTTTATGAATGCACAAAAAAAAATTTAAGATTGAAAATATTGATTGAATTTTTTTTTGTACATTCATAAAAGAAAATTTCAATAGCAGAGACACTTTTCTATAAGTCATTATTGTTAAAAAAACAATTTATTTACATTAAAGTAGTTTCATTTTTGTCATAATGCAGAAAATAGACAGCTTTCATGCCGTATGATTATGTGGCATGTAAGAGTTCAATTGAGTTCCTGTTTGGCTTGCATGCTCTCAGCAAAATTAAATTTCTAAGCACAGTTTCAGATCATCAGAGCTCAGATGCTTCCATGTGGGGAGGAATCTAGGTGTCAAAATTACCTGCGATGATTGTTATTCCACCTTTTTGGTGCCACACTAAGAGGAGATACCAGTTCCCTTGGGTCGTACTAGGTCTGCAATGGTGAAACACCAATTCGCAGCTCCATTAGAAACAAAGAAAAAGTTGAAGTATTGCTAAGGAAATGTTATTAAGTTATTATGAAAATAAGTACCGTAAAATTCCGGCGCATAACGCGCATTTATACTTTCGAGCTGCGGTTTTTAATTTTTAGGTATGTTCATCGTATAACACGCACCCTTTTTTTTACGAAGAAAACTGAAATGTACATATGCAATGCTTTTATGTTTTGAAGTAATTTATTCGAGGTATTATTCCAAGGTATAGGAAAAAATTGTACACTTCTAGAACTACAACCCTTTAAGTTCATAAGAAGTAAAATTTTTCGTAACTTTTCTTTTAATATTTTTAAATAAACAATATTTCGATATTTGGAGAAGTCTAATTTGTTTCTACGCTCATCTGTTTTTATTTTTAAAGCTCTTACTTCTATACCCGGCGTATAACACGCATCTGCAAATTTCGGTCGAGTTTTTGTGTTAAAAGTGCGCGTTATAAACCGGATTTTACGGTAAGTTTCAATAATATTAAAGAATTGTATAAAACAGTAACTGATTTTATATAAAACTATATTAAGCGCGAACATGAGAAACATTGTAAAAACTAAATGTTATTTATAGAAAGTAATTTTATATCTGGATAATGTATTGCCAAAGACTATATATTTCATAAGCCATTAAGTATAAACGTGCATAGAATCATTTAAACCGAGATTTGACAAACTAATACTGGATAATTATGCATACATAAGCGATTATAGACACATATTCTATACATACATAAGAGATTCTAGATTACAGCCACTAATCATACGAACTCCATTTCGTTTGTATGCAGTTACATGTTTTGATACATTGTACGTATGATTAGATCAAAGGGATATGAATCTATATTACGATCGTAAACACATTCCATCTTACTGACTGCCATTTATTAAGTATGTATTTGCACTTTTTAAAAAAATCAAAGTCAGTGTTGTTACATTAAACTGATGGAAAAGATGGTACCACACTACTCAATGATTGATTGCATTAGTCATATATACAAGAAAAGATCTTTCTATAGATATAACGTTTAAACCGACAAATTACATGCTTCAAGTGATTGGGGAAGATAAAGGTATAATTTTAACTATTTGGCTCACGATTACTGCTTCTTTTTAACGCATTTTTTCTTCCGATCACGCGATAAGCTAATATTTCCTCGAAGCACCATATTTGTTTGCTTTAGACTGCAGGAAGTATTCAATTGATTAAAATTGATCTATTTTATTAAAATATTCTGTAAAGTAAACATTCTATTTAAATATTGTAAACATTTAACTACCTAAATTTATTTTAAAACTTCCGACGTTTACATGGATCTTCAAGTCATATTGAAAAACATTAAAAATGTATGGTTTAGGTATCCGACTACGTTGGGAAATGTTTTTAAAAAGGGATAAATGGATAATTTTCATGATATTTAGTGTCCTTAGATTAGAATTATAAAAAAAATTGTTTTAAGGAATTATGAAAAAAAAATTTTTTAAAATAAATATTTTGGAAAAAAATTAATTTTAGAACAATCTTTTTTCCCAAAGCCCTTTTTTGAAAAAAATGCTTCTTTTTATTAATTTTTTGCCTGTAAAAGCTCAATTTTGTTCAGAGGTCAACTATGATTTTGAAAATTCAGATTATTTTCAGAGTTACAACCATTTAAAAAAACATGGATAAACCTTTTCCAAGTTATATTTAAAAAATTTGTTTAGCCTCTGGATCTGATCTATACGGCAAAATATTAATTTATTTTTACAAAATTGGTAAAAAATTCTGTTAATTTTTGTCAAAAAAATAAAATTTTTAATCCCTTAACCCGTTTTTTCATTTTTTCAACTAAGTGACCAAATATCATAAATTATCCTTTTACCCCTTTTTAAAACCCTTTCCCGAAACTGTAAATCCCTAATAATTAATAGTTTCCCCGGAAAGAAATATTTTAAGTGTCTCATTTGAAATCCGTACATTTTTCCATGCACTATTTAAGCCGGGAGAGTTGTAAAGGAGAGTACAGATATAAAGTGCCCTTTTTGGCCCATAGAATATATTCCCGGAAAATTTTGGGGTTTGGATTTTTAACTAAAAATAGTATGACGAAATGAAAAAAGCGAAACAAATTTAGGGCTTTTTAACACTAGAAAGACTGAAACTTAGTATATACCTATATTGCCCAAAAGCAGTCAAAATATCTGCATTGTGAAAGAATAACTAACGTGTAAATAAATTTGTTTAAAATTAATTTTTAATATTTTTTTTTTATATTATTTACACTCATATAACAAGTTACGAGTAAATATTAACATTAAATGAAATTTACTTCGCTCGGAAAAAAATCATACTCTAAAAAAGTCTAAGAAATTGTACCATTATATACACCATTGTTTTTCTAATTGAAATTAAAATGCAGTCGAAATGGCTTCCTTGAGCAATCTAATGTTAATGAGTCTCATTTGAACAAAATAGAAGCTCAAACGGGGGCAATTAATACGAACACATCACATCGTCGGTGAATGCTTTTGAATATATTTCCAGGCGCATCTTTTTTCAGCCGATTTTTGATTGATCGTAAAAGTACACAGCCTGTAAACATCTTGAAATGTGGTTTCGCAGTTCATGCTATGGAGAATTCCATCTGGCAACCTTAAATTCGTCTGGTTCCACATAGTATTGAAAATATCAGTTGAAAAATGTCCAACATCACAACATGTTATTCGCTCGTAAAGGTAAAAAGGTAACACCTTTTTTTGAAATTTGATTTCTTCTAACATTCTTTATAATTTGGCAAAATATTCTCGAAAGTTTCATGTTACCCAAATGAGTAATTTTCAAAGATATGTTAATTTTTATTCTGCGTTTTTATTTTTGTAGAATATCAAAATGGGGGAAGATGAAGTAAAATGAAACAATCCTCTTCCCCCAGCTTAAAATTAAAACAGGTGACCTTTCTTGTCAGCTAATTCTAGAAGCTCTTTTTGAAATCAATGCATTTGAACCTTTTCACTCCATCCAAAGTTTTTCTCACCGCACCTTTGCTGCAATCATATTAGCTTGGACTCTTTCCACCCCTTCACAATGCAAAAATTTTTTCTTTCTTATTTTTTCATCCAACCTTAATTATTAACAGCACACGTGTTTTTCTATAAACTTTAAAGCAATTCTTTTTTTATTTTAAGTTAAATTTAATATACTTAAGTACTTTATTTTAAAACGGGCGACTTGAAAGCTTTTCACAGCCACTTTAATTCTCAAGGATAGGAGATTAGGGCTCGAAAGAATAGTGGGGCTTTTCACCATACAATATCAATGATAATACAAATACCCCCATTGATGTTTTTACTATTAAAAAGTATCTTTTCTTCGCCAAGCAAATTGTTGTGTATATAATGCTGAAAAATGATCCAATCTTTTACGAAATCCTTTTTTTCGAATAGTAGTTATAGGAAATCAGCATAAACGTTATTAATGTTAACAAGACAGTGCAGAAATACTTTAGCCCTTTATCTACCGAATTATGATTTACTGCAGTTTTTTTCATGCAATATATTTTTTTGGATCACTACATTGAAAATTAAGGGATATACATAAACAAAATACTCAACTTTGGGAAATTTAATCGGTTAGAGCTAATTAATCAATTAAAGATATTCATCTGTAAAATTAATTATATACACTGTACACTTAAAATAAGTAGTCAAATCGTTTTTCTTAAGTCTTCATTAACATAAAAAAATAAGACACTTAAATTTTGACATTAACTATTTTTTCGGGACAAAAATGATAATCTTCGTAATGCACTGAAAACGCCGCCAGCCGAAAACGCAATTTCTGCTATATATCTATTCGCCTTTCCCGCTAAAATACGCATCATAGAACCCGTACTGCCACACATCTTGAAAGAGTGGACTTCAAAGAATATTCCTGCTAAGTATCGTCAGAATATTCGTAAATATGGTTATTCTATGCCATTTTAAAGTTAGTGGTACTTATAAGTACTGTCGGTAGATAAAGTGTTAAGATGAATATTGGAAAACACTTGTTTTTGAAATTAATAATCGTACTGTACTTCCAGATACTTCCGTACTGTGTTTACAGATTGTGTATTCACATACACAATTAGTATATTTTTCTGTATATGTTGCCTGGGACATAATAATTTTAAAGAAAATTCTAAATTTAAAGGCAGTGGTAGAAAAAAAAAGAGCCCTCGACTTGTTTTGTCAACAAACTTTCCACTCCTATCAAAACATCATTCAAAGATCTTCAAGCCTTCTGCAAAAAAAGCATAGACAGCAAACGCAAGAAGTAAACAGGAAAAACAATCAGATCAGAATGATTACTTGAGAAACAAATTCACTCGTATTCTTTCCTGTAAGCAACTTGTGTGTGCCACTGAAAGTTTATTGACAGCAAAGAGACGCCTAATAGAAGCCATTAATCTCCTTCCAGAGGAAAAGTCCAGGTGGTGTAGAACAAAGAGTCACACAGCAAGTCCGATCGATTGTCACTGGAAAAGAAGCCAGAAGGTCTCGTAGCGTTGATGAACGACTCTATCTGTTGATGGACGACTTTAAAACTAGCGTCGAGTCATTTGTTCCGTGGGAAGGTTGACAGTCACCAGCACTCTTCAAGAATATTCCACTTTCGACGGTTCTAGTTCGGTTTGTTGGATCGATATTCTTGCCTCATTATATTACATGTTTTATGTTATTTCTACGACAGATTGCTGTCTACTACATCATTTGGAGAACGGATATACTTTGTGCGGAAATCATGTATAGCGGTGAATCGATGAGCAGCTTTGTATAATATCATGGGGAGCAGAAATAATAGTGGATAAGTTTATAAACAATACCGTTTTATGCAAAACGAATGACGGTATAAAAAAGGGTTAGATTTGAAAAGTTAGAAAAATTATTATTTATTCATTTCATTGTAAAGAGAAATTTTTTTATTTACATGTACATCACTCATTGACTCACAAATGAGTGATGCTTGTAGATGTATAACATGAAAATTTACTCATGTCGAATAATGTGATTTGGATTGATTAATGCGCTTAGTATCTTTTAAAAATTGGCGAACAGGGGCTTGACAAGAACCATACGATTCAATTGACCAAAATCGATCAAAAAATCAAATTTAATTTATTTAGCCTAAATTATTCTTTATATGCTTTTCTATAATCTCAAAAAACTTGAGAGCTCTAAACTTAAAAAACGCAGAATTATAATCGTTTTTACATTCGTTTTTATTCACATCTCTAAGGGAAATCAAAACTTTAAACTGATTTATCTCAGAAAGATAAAATAACTAGTTTGTCTTCATTTAAAATGCTAAGGCTTTTTTTCTATTACGCCTAATGCTTTGAAAATTTTTTTACCTATTGCCAATAGTGCATGTAACAAAATTTGGTATGCAATTTTGAATCAAAGCAATATTTATTTTTTTAAAAATAATTGAACTCAGAATTTATACATTTTTTAAGGAATTTTCAATAAACATTCATAAAAAGAAGTATTGTAGGAATACTAATCATGTTAATGCAAAACCCATACCAACTTTTACTATACATAGTTTGACGTACTTGTAAATCAAATTTCATGCATGTACGTAAATTTTTGTAGGAGGAGTAGCATTTTAAAATCACTTCACAAATTTTATGTTTTTTCTTTAAAAAATTACATGGTTAGCTTTTTATGAAATTTTGAGCACAAAATCTCTTTTAACGTAGTATACATACATGGGAGGCAACCACAAAAAATTTTAAAAATCCTTAAATTAAGGGCCCTCACGCGTAAATCGTACCATGTCCCTTTAATGAAAGCGTTTTTTTTCCCAACAAAATGTTATCTTAAGAGTTCCTTTTGAAGCGTTCTAAATTTTGCGCTGCTGCTTTTGCAATGAAATATTTATTTTTGAGTGCATGTTTATAGCTTACAGATTCTGATAAATCTCTTAGGGCGAGCTATTTGTGAAGCTTTTGTTTAAACTGAGCATCTTCCGATGGAACGATATTTATTTAGAAAATGTAACTTTAATTGTTCCATAAATCTGGAAAGTCATTTAAAATTCAAAAATAGATTTTTAAACTTTATTGTTACCATCATCGCATTGAATTTGGTTCATTATAGTAGTAATTTCCATCAAATTTGAGTACTTATTTATGATAGGTATCATAGTGAAAAAATTAGTAAGATCTCGGTGACTATTTAATCTGCTTTAGCGAGATCGGCTAAAGTATTTATCGCTCATGTTCGTTGAGTTACACGTATGTATTTACCATAAATAACTAAAATTAATGGAATCTACTTTTAGTTTGTTTTCTGAAGAACTTTAAGTTGTAGGAGAATGTAATAAATAGATGAATGATACATTCTTGGACGGTGTTAAAATGAAGATCTGTAACAATATATTTTCGTAATTTAGAATTATCTCTGAAAGGGAACTAACATCACCAATTAATTCAGTATTTAAGTATTAACCATTCTAAAAATTACACACTGCTTTATGAAAAAAAGGAGGGGGGCACCCCTTCCCTTTTCCAGAAATTTTAAGTTCCTTATTTGCCAAACAAGTCTGAACTCTAATCGTACAAGGTAATTCAAGATGATTGTGTTGGAGATGTAAAGTTATCATCTTGGTTGAGTAGCCTCGATTCTTTCACCAATATCTTTTCTAATCAAAAGTAAAATTTATAAAAATATTGATTTACATAAGGATTTATATATCAAACTTTCGAATTTTATTTGAGGAATTTCTTTTTATGGGAATTGCACGTATATGTGGTCTTTGAAGAAACCCATGACAAAATACGCGCACTTAAAAATATTATAGATGAAAACTTGAGGGAATTTAAAAGGACATCCGTGTTAGAGTTCCTTTTGAACTTTTGAAAAGACATTTCTGCTGAGAGAAATTGATAGGTTTTTTATTCACTTGTTTTTGAAGGAAAAAATATACAAATAAATACAAATTAATGAACCTTTAATGCAAGAGATTTTGGAATGATTGATTTACAACTGGTTTCCATTAATTGTGAGAGTAAAAAAGTACTAAAAATATGTAATATTCATAAACTTATTTTTATTTGAAAGAAAACATTTATTAGACTTAATATTTCATGGAAAATAATTTCATGAACGTTAATACCATATATTTGTAATTAATTCACTGATACATAAAAATGCATTAAGAGGTTCAACTCGCATAAATTGCCTGTTTTTTCACTATATAATTCAAATGAAATATAATTTGATCACAGTTTAATAGCTTATTGTAAATTACTATGAATTGATTAAGTATTGATAACTTATTAAAATAGCAGGGATTAATGATCTAGTGAAAATTTGTTTGAATGTATTCCTTATACCTAAAAAGATTCGATAAGTAACAAACAATGAATCACTTTAAAATCAACATAAATAAATAACCTTTCAAAAGCGTTTAAAAAGAATTTTTTTATTATTATTAAAGCTGTTTTAAAAGGAGATACTCTGAAGACTTAAGTCCTTAGTTTATCAAATTTATCAGCATAATAATTTAAAATTTGTGTTGTGAAAGTTTATGAATTCTTTTCAAAAATTTCTGTGGGGTGTTTAAAATTCTTAAAATTTTTTCTTTTTCTAACACACTTATTGATATATTGCATGATTCTTCTGGAAATATCAAATTAATTCAAACATAAACATTAAAATATGAATTGTTAACGTAATTTTTCTAAAATTTTGATGCAAAGAAATAAATAAACGAATAAATGATAATTGCAGTGTCAGCCCCAGATCTAATGAAGACTCAGATATTTTTGGTAGTATAATTGTTAACCCCTTAAGCGGTTTGCCCCTACAACATGGGCTACTAAAAGTTAGCCGCAACTAGTTTGGTCGTATGCTGTGAGGACACTGATATTTTTTTCTTTCTTTGATATATATATTTGCTCTTATTTTTAATTCTTATGGTGAATTATATTTAGAGCTAGTATTTTGAAAAGGTGATGCAGTTTGTCTATGTAACTAAAATACTTTTCGTCCGGCTTTTTTTTTGTGGTGAAGGCAGGAATTAATATGGGGTTTAGTTATAAGCAATTAAAAAATGTGACTTTTTCCAGCGTTTTAGGTAAAAAAAAAAAAAAAGATTGCTTAAAGGGTTACAAAAGATTCAAAATTAACTAATTTTTAAAATGATATAAGCTGTTTTTCTTAAAACAATGTATTTGAGCGGAATTAAGAAGAAATGAATCCCAGAAATAAATAAATAATTATGTTTCAAATAATAATAAAAACGAAGAGCAACATTTCAATGTATTTTTATACGATTTTAGAGATTTTTTTTGAACGAATACTTAAAACAAATTAAATTGTTAAATCATCTCTGATTTGCTTATATATATATATATATATATATAATACAATCCCTCTACAAAAATCAATAAAATACAGAAAAAAATTAATTAAATATAAAAGCGATAAAAATATTTAATCCCTTCAAATCTTTTCCCATGCATTGCAAGCAATGAAACAAATATTTAAAGAAATTTAGCTTTTAAAATACTGTAGCAGTAAATTTCTTTAATTGTTATTGGATGAATGATGATTTTTCCCTTTAAGCCCAGATCCCTTTTACTTCTTTTTAATTTTATCTCTTCAAACTTCCAAACCCTCTAATTTACACATCCCCCTCCAAAACTCTTTTCCTAATTTTCACCTTGCTAAATGAAAATCATCACCATTAACACACGGAAATAAAGATCTCAGCAGCTGGTGCCAAACAGGATTTCTTTTCTCGTCTTCTTCCAGATCCATTTCGGAAAGAGTTTATGTAAAGGTCTTAACGTCTTTTATGCAAATGCCGCTCACTTATAACATTTAAGTGAAAGCCTCCAACCGTATAAATAACTCCCTGCTACAACAGAAACGCATTCCGTCCAAATTACGGCCTCCACATAACCATTACGCCTAGGCGCCCCCTTCTCTTTTAAGAACCAAAGGGATGGGGTGTAGCTGGAATGAAACCATAAAAAAACACACACCCTTTTGAAATAATTGTCCCTCCGCTACTCTTGGGGAGCATTATTTATTCGGAATTCCCTTGAATTCTCGTCAAGAAATGCAAATCAGAGCGAACGATTTAATAAGAGACTGATTAATACAGTTGGTATATCCTGGTCATGGCATCACTAACAAAGTGTCTGAAACTGTCCCCAGGCGGCGCTAGTTTCGCGATGGTGTCTGCTTTTATTAGTATCCTTTATCCGTCTATGGCGACCCTAACGATAGTATTAGAACCGAGCCCTGCTATAAAACTTAATGATGACAATATGTCTTTCTGGGTTTCTTCCTAGATTGTGAAAATAGCTTTAAAGAGTCCTTTTGGAGTAAATCTGATGAGGCTGCTCAACTAAAGCAAGATGGCTTCAAGATAGAACCTTTAATTCCTTTGCTAAGGTTCTAAATATGTTACGATAAGAAGAAACATTAAACAAAGTTATTTGCTTGTTTTAGCTCTTTTTTCTTTCTTTTTTTTTGAACAAAGAAGATTTAAGAATTTTAACTTTTCTTTCGAATTTTTTCCCTTAAAAAATTCTTATATGTAATCAAATTGTTCTTTATTTGCGTTAAATAATGAAGAAAATTCTGCTTTAGCACTAAATTAAATATCGCGAATAAGATATTATTTATGATATAAATGTATATGTGTAACATAGCATGCTTTTATAATTAAAATAAACATAACATTTTAATGCAATTTCTAATTTTATTTTTAGTTCAAAGTTTCAAAGACTATAGAAATAATTTTTTTTATCAGTTTTTAATCTCATAATTATATATTTACTATATAAATATATATCTAATTCTTCCCAAAAAAATAAATAAAAATTCTGAAAATGATCGATCTTAATGGTTAATATACCAACCTTCACTGAAAAATCAAGATTTAAATTATTAAAAAATTTTGTACACAAATTTAAAGCTTTTTTCTTACCATTTATTTAAATTCAAAGAATTAAAAACATCAATAGAAATATATTTTCTTGCGTTTTGTTTTACATGTATATATATATATATATATATATATATTTAATGAAATAACCTCTAACAGAGCTTATTTTTAACAACGAAATTCTTATATCATTTGGACAGTCACATTTAAGTCTAAAATAACTTCTTTGTTTTATTGAAATTCACGAACTTCGTGAAAATATCGAGAACGAATCATCTACACTCAAGGGTGTTAAACTCTCAAAGGCTAACTTGGGCCAAGCAAACAATGTTTAACTTAAGGTGGGTTACAAAAAATCAATAATCCTAGGAACTTAAATTTATTTCGAATAATGCATTTTAATAAACACAAATAAAAGAACAAGAAAAATTAATGTTTATGTCCTGACACTTGACACCTCTTCTCGCTACTATCTTTCCTTTTTCAGGGATATTTTATTATTTATTATTGTGTGCCAATATACTGGTAGGGCCTCAAAAATGTTCGTTGTGGGCCACATGTGTCCGTCGAGTTTGATACCCCTGATCTATACGGTTCAAAATATTCTGTTCGGTAAAACAAGAATGTAAAGTGTCAATTTAGATGTTAGCCTTGTTAACTAATAGTTGTTCAAAATTGTAAGGTGCGTTTGCTTTGCTGTGATTTAACCCTTTAAACACTTTTTTGTGATAAAGTACTTGATAAATGTAATGTTCTCATCCTCTATAAACATTATTTAGTCACAAAAAAATATCAGGGGTTTATTTCTGGGTAGTGGCTAGACGTTATAGCAACTGCGCGCTTACGACATTTAACTTACTTTTCAGAACAGAAAAATAAATCATTTTACAATAAGCTTTTAACAACTAACTTGAAAAATTAACATTTATGCTAATAACTATTTCAGTAACAATTAAATACAAAATAGAAGTGGAATAAAATAATAATAGAATAATTTTGTAAAATAGAATACTTACTTAGAATACACAAAGAATACTTAGAATAAACATTGAAATTAGTATATATCCACAAATTTATATTTTATTTAATTTTAGTATAAAAAGTTAGAAATAGAGTAATATTTTTGAGAATTTAAAGTAGTTATTTCACAAATCTTGATGAGCTATTTACTGTGAAACTTTATAATATGCAAAGGTTTTCTCCGAGCAAAAAGTTGTAATGAAAGATTTTCGAACCCGAGACGATTTTCAAACGTTTTTATTTCCGACTCCCAACATTCTCACGTAATTTTAAGTGCTCTCTCTCGAGTACAGGAAATAGGTCATTTTTCTGTTCTTTTGTGGGCAGCGGATAGAGCCTCTATCCTCATATAAAAGCTTTCCAAAAACCTAAGTAAAATTTTTTTATTTTTAATTGTACAATTGCTTAATTCCTTCAGATGAGAGAAAAGTATACTTAAGACATGTCGAAATTTTTTTTCAAAGATCAGAAATTTTATTTATAGTAATCAAAATAGAATTTGTAGATTCGCACCAAGAAAAACTGTTTTTAACTACCCATCAGCGGACATGAAATGCAAAATAAGGTATCGTTCTGCCATCCGTATTAATTTTTATGCGTTTTAGCTTCAATCAATGCATATGGATAGACTAAATATCGAACACCTGCTTGGAGAAATTTTTTTTAATATGTGGCTAGACTTATTAGACACTGCCCACTAAAGGGTTAAGTAGAGCTTTAAGTCTTGAATACTAGAAATTGATATACCTGGTATAACATTTGCAGTGTCATTAAAAATTCTTAAAAATGAAAACCGAACCAGAAATGTATACATTTCATTCCTATAATGATACAGATTTTCTATTTAAAGTTATTTCATGAACCAGGACAACTTTGCTTAGCACATACAACTTATCCCTTTGTAGTTGAAAGCTCTCACTTCCCAACGATTTTCATAATAGATTATACGCACTATTTTTCAAAATCAATATTTTTTGCGTTAGAATATTCTTAAAATACTTAAACTTTACTACCGTCGGTACTTATAAGTACCACTTACTTTAAAATTACATAGAATTACCAATTTTACGAATATTCTGACGATACTTATATTAGGAATATTCTTTGAAATCCACTCTTCCAAGATATATGGCAGCACGGGGTGCATGATGAGTATTTTAGCGGGGAAGGCGAATAGTTTTATAGCAGAAATTGCGTTTACAGCTGACGGCGTTTTCAGCGGATTGAGAAGATTCTCATTTTTGTCCCAAAAAATAGTTAATGTCAAAATTTGTGTCTTATTTTTTTTGTATATAAATTAAGACCTTAGAAAACGATTTGACTATTTATTTTAAGTGACGAGTGTATATAATTAATTTTACAGTTGAATATCTTTAATTAATTAATGAGCTCAAAAGTATTAAATTTCTCAAAGTTGAGTATTTTGTTTATGTATATCTCTTAATTTTCAATGTAGTATAATCCAAAAAAATATTGCATGGAAAAAAACTGCAGTAAATCATAATGCAGTAGATAAAGGAATAAAATACATTCAAAGCTAGGAGTGTTGAATTAAAGAGAGTTGATTTGTTGTAAAAATTGTAGCAAAAATCAGGAAATCCTAGTTCTTACATACCTAAATTTTTGAAATTACATGACAGCATTGTCATTTTTAAGCAAAAATATGCATAGGTGTTAAGACAAAAAATTGTCTCATAAAATATTATTAAAGTATAAAAATTTAAAAGAATAGCAGATGTAACAATATTTGTGAAGATAAGTTAACATATTATTTAAGAGTAACAACTTTCGAGTAAAAGTTATGCATCTTTTTTTCTTTTTTGGAAAAGTAGGGTTAAAAATAAGTGTAAATTGATAGGAAATGGCAGAATTAGAAAAGTAATTAGAATCAAGCAAAGAATAACAGAATTAAATAAATACTGAATAATGTTTGAGAGAGAGAGAGAGAGAGACGCAATCTTGAATATAAATTTTTTTTTTAACTAAAACTTTTCCATTGACTATTTAACTTTCCTATTAACTATTTTTCTATTACCTGTTTGACATTTTTCTTTGCTACTATTACTCAATTTAACAAGCACTACATGGAGCGGTTAAATTAATAGGATTATGTGAAAATTAAGAGTAATTTATTTCTAGTAAAGATGGGGGAAATAAAATTAAAGTTTGTTACATCAAACACTGCTACAAAATTCTTTTTTATAAAACAGAGTAAAGGAAAAGACAAATTTATATTATCTTTTGGGGAAATTTCCAATTAGTTTTTGAAAAATTGTCAGACGGATTTAGTTTTAACAAAAGCAGTTTTACATTTTTACTATTTTTCTATTAAAATGTACATTATCATGGAAAAAATATAAACTTTTTATTTTTGCTACTGCCTCATCATTAAAAACTGATTGTTATTTCTATTACGAAGTCCGTGTATTGTTCAATTCCAAATCGACGCGTTGCAAAGTTTTCTTCCATCATTCTTTCCAACAATATCAAACTACGTAACATACAGAACTACAGCATAACAGATATAAAATCAGATGATAACATTACATACAGTAAACGATGGAATAAATATTAATCGGTACAAAAATTATCGTTACCACAGTGCCAAACGAAATAACTAATTACTTCTTTTTTAAATGTTGAGTTTTCCCTTAGGATGATAGGGAAGATTCGCTTAAAATTCCCTTTTGTAGGTATTACCAAGAATTTGTGGGACTAGTTGTCACAGCCTCGTCTACTTATACTCCCTCTAATTTCATGAAAAATGTTTAACGTACTAAAAAATTAGATGTAAGATAAACAACACATAGTTGTTTTAGGGATCTGTTATCAGTTATTTAAAATAAGTTTTTTATTATATTAGCTTGCCATCAATTTCGTATTTTCAAAATTTTCAACAGGAAAAGAGATAGCCAGTCTAGTTGTATCTATGTTATGCTTGAAAACTGATTGTGTCATTTTTCACATTAAGTACTTCCTTCTTACACGAGAATTTTTTAAAAAAAGTGGAAACTACCTGTTGTTCCTTCAGGTATGACGTGTCAGCAATTTTTATCTACACATTTTATATGATATAATCTGTCCAGATCTGCCCAACAGATAAGGTTATAAAAGAAAAATATATAACGAGTACATGCGACAGTAAAAATGATATGAAAGAGAGCTTCATACATAAACATATTTTAAAAAATATTCTGTATTAGTTTAAAAGAAGACTTTTTTGACCAGATGTGACATTTTTACTTAAAGATAATAAAGACTTAATAAAGCTATAAAATCCAAATTTATCGGAAGCAAAATCTTCATGTAGTGTTGACTATATACCTGATTTTAGATAAGCTCTATATACCATTTAAATAGATAAACTAGGCTTAACTGAATGTTTGTGTTGTGTCATAATTTTTCAGAACATATTTCAAGCCTTAACTCTTTCATGCTTGATGGTACATATGTTGTACCCCAATTTTTATTCGTTTATTGTGTGAAGGTGCATAAAACGTACCACCTTTTGAAATGCCTCAGAAATTGATTCTAGATGGTACATTCTCTGAGCCACCACAGAGGTCAACTCCTAGCAGTTACTCAAGTTTCCAACAGATGTTAGAAGTTAATTGTATGCAATGGGTTTATGCTGTAGTTCATTCTTTGATCAGCCATGAGTCTGTTGAGTGGTATTTTTTGGAAGTGACTGTGTTGTGTATTTTTAAGTATAAATTAAAGTGATTCTTGTGATTTTTGATACAAATCAGGTAAGTACATATATTATGTAACTAAATAAGTCAATATTACAATAATTAATACCTCACATGTGCATTGCTAGTATGGAAATATGATAGTTCAAAAATGTACCACCACGCTATTGAAGGCCATCTTCTTTACAGATACAAAATGCATTCCGCTTATTTTTTCTCAATAATGGACATGTTTATTGTGCCAATAGATTTGTTGTATGTTACATTTTTTTTAAAAAAAATAATAATATTTTTCAAGTAATAGTACATACACAAAATTACACAAATGTCCTGAATAAACTATACATAGCTCGAGTTCAGGAAAAATAAATACAACTAATACACTTCTTATATATGTTAACTAAATAAAAACTAGGTAAAATAAAATAATGTATGAATATAATGTATATATATCGCCGGTCTAATTATCAGACTGCGTAACTCCATCTGGGATGCTAATTTGATACAGTAGGGCTAGGCGCCAAGTTGTTGTTTATGTTCGCCAAGATAAGCGATAATATTACAATATGGTTTACTTTGATATTTTTATCGTGCGATAATGTGGTTGCATGGGGATAGCGTATATTAGTGTTTGTTTTTTGTTTTGGTTTTTCCCCGGGATCTCTGCTCAGCAAAAGTAACACATTGTTACAAATTTTGTGTAATGAACGCTTAAAATAGTGTAAATAGTTTATATCTGGAAGTGTAATACATTAATAATTTCTTTCTTTGTATTTATTTTTATTTACATTTTTCCACCACCTCTCCCTTCGAAATCTAGTTTTATTATGAAATAAAAAAGTAGTGATTCACTGATCGAAAATAAATTAAAAGCGGAGCGCACACTGAGGCATGGCGTAGACAAAACAAAAGGATTAAGGAATCGCGCCAAAAAGCGCTTTGGGGCGTTGCACTCCTATATCAAATCAGTAACACCGGTGGAGTTACGCAGTCTGATAATTAGGCCGACGATATGTAACGTATAATGTGCTAGTGTATATTCCCAACTATGTAGAGAGGGTTGTTACATATCAATATGAGTAGAGTTAAAAATAGCATTTCTCTTTTTAATGAATATAAATATGTCACCAGCTATTTTTATTTATTGTGCATACGACTGATGAATGTTAGGATTAAAATAATTTAATAACTTTTTCCTTTCCAAAGTTACTATTTAAAAAAAATTTTTTATATAATTGCCCTAGAATTTTGAAAGAAAAAACATGAATTGGTGTCCCAATAAATAAATAAAAAAACGATGGAATACATAAAATATAAAGACAATTTTAATTCGAAATTTGAATGGGTAAATATATAAAAAAAACACCAAATAATAATAATATAACCAAAAACGCAGTCATATAAACATAAAAGCAAAATGTGAATTAATATATGGCTTTTATTTTCTTACCTCTCTATTATTTATAGTACTTTACATTATAAGGGTGGAAGAAATTATTTTCAGAGGAAAGCAATGTAATACAAAGGAAACAATGTCTTTCTAATGAATTTTAAGTATATTTATATATTTTATTTATTATTTTATGCTTTTCTTTTTCGAAAATTTGCATTCGAGTTTGTTATAAAATAGTTATGATAAAAAACTTTTCATAGCTTGGTTAAAAAACAAACTTCATATTAGGAATGACAAAACTGCAGAGTTTAATACAAGGGTTGAATGCGGATTTATTAAAGAATATTCTAACTGCGTCATATTTGGTCATTGTATGCTGGAAAATGATGCTTTTCCTTTTGATGAGACTGTTATTCAACATGCGACTCATAATTTACTACTAAAAGAAGTAAAATATTTAGCTAACTAGGCTAAAAGTATCAATACGAAAATAAATAATAATAATAAAAATTCGAAAGTGATATTAATTTTTTATGCAAAAGCTATACTTATTTTAATAGTAATAAAATTATTTAATTAGAGTATGGTTGAAATTTATAGGGACTGCTAATGTTTATTATGTTCTTATTACAATAAAGTGTAATAAAGATATTTTAATATATATAAAGGAAGAAGCATATTTTTACGAAAAAATATTTCGTGAGATATAAAATTTTAAATTTTTTACAATTTTGTATTAAAAAGAAAAAAAAGAAGAAAAAAAAAAGAAAAGTTCTGAATTTACAAATTAAAAAAAAATTTAAAATATAATTTTACATTATTTGAAATAACCATTTTATAATTTAAAAAACAAAAAAAATGCATAAAAAAATTTTCCTTTTTTATTAAAAAAAAAAAAATTAAAAGGTTTTAAAAAAAGTAATTCCCAAGTGAATATTATAAAATGCGAACAATATGCCTCTTTTAGAGAATAAATCCCATTGTAATCGTAAGTTTAATTAGAATTTCCATTTTATTCTTGAAAATGTGTTCCTTTATTACCGTATTCAGTTAACCATTGCTTCCAACTATTATTTCCTTCTATAGCGTATCGCTTCTCATTTTATAATTTATTTGTGATAGGATTAAGTTTTCAAAAACAAATTTCTTCAAGTCCCTCTGAAATAAGTTGTATTTTCGACTGCATCAGGAAAAAGGAGTATAATTTTACAGGAAGTTTCGCAAAAATAAATTTGAGTGTTTAACTCTAAAATACGCAGTGGAATGTAAAAAAAAAATTTCAAATTTTTAATTTCTAAGTTTTTAAGTAAATGTTCTCAACTTTTAATGTAGATTTTGCTAATTAAAGTGAAAGTAAACGACATTGGTGAGGAAATTAAAAGATGTATTATTGTTGCTAAACGCTGTCTTTGTGGTTTTAGAGTTTTTTTTTAGTCAAAATTAATTAAAAGACATAGAAAAACTATGCTATATAAAACAATCATCAGACCCGTACTTAACTAAGGATCTGAAACTTTGACTTTGATTAAGTCACAGACTGAACAGCTAGCCATCTTTGAAAGTAAAGTTCTAGATATATCTTTTTGCTGCTGTGAATGAGAATGGATTGGGGAGACAACGACATAATTTTAAATTATACACAAATTATTTAAGGAAACAGATGTCATTAAATTAATCAAAATTGGTCGTCTGAGGATCGCGGGCCACGTGTACCGTATGGACTCCTCAATTCTTAACGTTCAGAATTCTCAATAAAAAACTTATTGGAACTAGAACTAGGGGTAGACCCAAATTGAGATGGTTGATTGTGTGGAGGAAGATTTTAAAGTTTTAAAAGTATAACTTATTGGAGAGAGCTGTCGCCTAGTGGAGTTCGGGAAAGGGAAAACGCCCTTTTGGGGAAAACCTCCCCCCGGGTGTCCAATAGAAGAAAAAAAAAAACATGGTTTTTGATTTTGCACTACTATATCGAACAGAGTAAAGCAAGGTCTGAAACATTTTATAATAAAAATAATTTATATTTTGTCTGGAAACATACGGCTTTTTGCAACGCTATTCATAATTTTGGACCAGTATCAAGTGACAAAGACGACAATTGAGCTGACACCCAGTGTTTTCAACATCCACACTGTGTCAATGTACGAATTTTAACTCAGCAGATTTAATTCCGTTTTATCCCACTTCCTTTATTTTGCTCAAATTTGAGAAGAATCATATTTTTCAAAGTTAATCAAACCTAAACAAACTAAAAATAACAAAATTTGAAAAATTTTAAAAAATATGAAATCGACCTTTCCCAAATAGGGTACGGGATAAAGGGGGTAAAATTTTATAGTTTTAGTGTTTTCTTACAATGAGGGAAAGCGATTTCCGAATACAATATTTAACTTCGTTTGAATGAATATTTCTTTTTTACAATATACTTCACTTTTCAGTTGAATTTCACTCTAAACTTGGTGGAAAGGTCGAAAGCAAGCCTGGCAAAGTGTTTTGTCACATATGGCACAATATGTTTTTAGTTTTCCTTTGCAGCCTTTTTTTTTGACAAAGACTCTGTTTTTCTTGTTTTAGTAAAAATGACCAACACTATCTTTATGAATGTCTTACAAGGTATTAGAAGGTACAATCGAGATCCTAAGTATACCTTTTGTTCTTATTATATTTTCTTAGATAAACTCTTTTTACAGCTCTTCAGAGCTATTTCAAGTTGAAGACTTTATTTTTGTTGAGAGTTTTGTGAATTACCCAGGCGTTTACTATAGCCTTATCCAGAGAATGTATAAAAAGTGGTCAGTACCACTTTTTCCCATGAATTTTAATGGAATAAAGTCCAATCAATCATTAGTAGTGATTCACACCGTCCATCTGTTTGTTGTAAGAGTTTATCAAATTTGGAACCTTCACGTTAACTTTATCCTTGTGTCCTCCGAATTTTACAAAAGGAATATTGAGTATGACAAACAAAGGTTTTATTTTGAGTGTGAGTGAGTGTTTGTGGGTTTTAATGGCGCAAGAGCTAATTTGAGATTTTACTTTGTAGGATCGATCCTGGGCGTGCTGACATAGTTCCATTGTCCCCAAAGTGTAAATAAGATTTCAAATTTTCGAAGCAGTTTAGTGAGATGTCATTTTTTACCTGGGTAATGCCAAGGTCTTCAACATCTACCCAATAATCACGCTCACAGGTATTTGAATGATAATCAGTTAGAAGCAAAATTCTTATAAAAACATGTATTTTGTCTACAGTGGTTAAGAAATCGTGTTCGTTTTACATCTGCTGCATATCGGATAGTTTCTTTTACAATGAGATCATAAACTTCACTGGAATAAAACTGCTCAAAAAACTCTGATAGAGTTTTACCTTTCAATGCAGTTTCCATCTGCTTGGGCAAGTCACTTGCAGTTATATCCGCATGTGCTTCCCATTTTGTATATATAATGTGGTGATTTATTCTCTATCCAAAATGACATGTCTTTTAGCTTTTTTTCTGCTCTTTGTTTTTGAAACACTAGAGGTTGTGGACGGTTCAGATTGGAAACTCCACTTCTAACCTCCAAAGACTCAGGAAAATCTTTTACAATAATATGACCAGTATTTACTTCGTTCTCATCTCTTTCATCTTTGTCAGTTAGTTCAATGGCATCTGGTGGTATAACACAATAATTTCAACATCGCTCTCTCATCTGTGAATCTAAACTATTTAATAATTATATAATTTATCTAACTTCAGAAACCTTTGCACTGACATAACTAAGCAGGGGTGAAACACTAGAAGCGAAATTATTATGTTTTTTTATTCTTCTTTATAAAGAGAGAAAGAAAGCAATTGCATGCGTATCGTCCCACTGTTCTATTTAGAGGACAGTTAAAAAATAATTAGCAAAAGCTTACCTAAGAACAATATCACTCTAATTAACCCCCAGGATTATAACGAAGGAGTAATATCACATAAAAAATGCCTAGTCAAGTGTCCAAAATAAACTGAAAAAGAATTATGGAACCCCAAAGAGATGATACAAACTGCACCCAAAAATGCGATAAATAAGCAAAATTTTTCCAGAGGAAGGGGGAGGGTGTGAGACACATAACTCACGCTGGAAGAAGCTAATATGTATCCCTACATGTTCCAACTGTCAAAATATTCACAACATACAAATGAAGATTTCCGCATGATATTTTTCAACTGTTCTCTAAATAGGACAGTGGGATAAAATGGGTTAACAACAACCCTTCTACTCGACGAACCCCTTTGGTAACAAAAAATGATTTATACCAATAAACGACTTGGTGGAAATAACACAGGCCCTTAGTTTACGACCACGTGACTACAGCGGCCATCTTAATGAATAACTTTGGTCTTTGTGTGTGTCCTAAAAGAAACACTATAAAAACAAAGAAAGGAAGAACTAAAAAAAGCAGCATAAAAAATAAGATGAATTAATCTCTTTCAGAGTATTGTTTATTGTACATTTTATTGGTGATTTTTCAAAAGAAAAGAATTCACATTACAGTGCACGTTAAGTAGTGATCTGTTTTCCTTAATGTCTCTCCCGAATTAAACGGAAGGAAAAAAAAATGTTTCAGCGAACGCTATTTTCGATGCAGTTTCTTTTAGTCCCACAAGCCCCCCTCCCCTATTTTTTTGAAACGCATTTTCTTTGGTCCGCATCCTGACTTGAAGTTCTTTTAAGATATTTCTTGTTCAATAGATTTCCTTAATCCATCAATGTCAAATTTCGGATTACTTGGTTAATTATCGTTGATGTTGTTTTTTTCCCCTCTCTTTTATTTTTTTTTCTTCCTCGATCATTATTGTTTTAAAACCTCCCCTATAAAAGCTAATTTCGGCTTCACTCGAGCGTAAGTTTTCTTTGAATTTTTCTTTCCATAAAAGATTTTTAACTGGACAGTAGTTCCGCATATACAGACCACCGCCTTTTAATTCTTTGAAGTAAATGAACCTAAAAGCACGAGGAAGTCATTGTAATTAGTACTGTGTTTGAGGTTCAACAAAGAAAAAGGCATACTTATTTTTCAACAAAAAAAGCAGAGAAGTTGGTAAAAATTGCTTAGAAAATTTTCATGAAGCGAGTTGCTTTATAAAAATAAGTATTGGTTTTTTACGAGAAAAAATATATTTTCCTCTTTTAATAACCAACATTTTAGATCCTAATTTTGTTATTGGAAAACTAACTAAGTAGACTCGTGAAAAGTGTGTGTGTGATGCCACTAAAATTTCTTCTTTAAATTATAAATTTAATAAAATAAAGGGTTTTTTTTTGCAAAAATTAATTAAACTCTTAGGTTTAGTTAAAAACGAAATCCACTTATGTTTATAATTTTCTGAAGCCATTTTTTTTTAAAAAATAAATGTTAAGTCAATAAAAGTGAGAAAAACAAGGCCAACTTTTTTATATATATTTCACTAAAAAATCAACCAAAATTCTAAATATCACTTTTTTGAGATTTGATTCAGTATGTACTCAAAAAATTAATTAATACTTACGTAAAATAAAAACAGTTTAAAATTTAATTAATCTTGGTTTTTCAGGATTTTCTTTTTGAAAATTTTATAAAACGTTTATTTTTACAATGACTGAATTTCGTTGCTGCAATTCGTCAGATGTTGGAAAATTAAGTAAGTTAAATGTTAAATAAGTTTAAAATTTTCGACGAATAGATTTCTGAAAATATATTTTATATGCATGCGACAAAAAACAGTATTTTTACGTTCTTTTAATTTCTAAATATCACTTTTTTGAAATTTGCTGCAGTATATTAAAAAATGATTAATACTTACACAAAATAAAAATAATTTCAAATTAAATTAATCTTGGTTTTTCAGGATTTTCTTTTTGAAATCTTAAATATTCATATATTTTTATTTTATGAAACATTTATTTTTACAATGACTGAATTTCGGTGCTGCAATTCGTAAGATGTTGAAAGTTAAATAAAAGTTAAGTATTAAATAATTTAAAACTTTTCAACGAATAGATTTCCGAAAATATTTTATACACATGCAACAAAAAATAGTATTTTTATTTCCTTTCAATTTCTAAATATCAATTTTTTGAAATTTGTTTCAGTATATTCAAAGAAAATGGATTAATACTTACATAAAATAAAGATAATTTAAAATTTAATCTATCTTGGTTTCTTAGAATTTTTTTATTGAAATCTTTATAAAACATTTATTTTTACAATGACTGAATTTCGTTGCTGCAATTCGTAAGATGTTAAAAATTAAATAAGTTTCCACTTAAGTATATAGAGGATAAAACACATTTCTAGATAAATTCTACAAAACATCGAATTTCCATGAAATCCTTTTAAAATAATTTAATTCTATTTTATATAATTAATTTTAATCAGTAATTTTCTTAATCACCGGGAAAATTAAAATGAGATCAATACTGTCGCTGGATGTCACTGGGTACATGGCTCGCAAAGCGAGCCTCCAACCCATATCATAAATGAGATCAATTGATGTATAATAATAACTTAAAGCACAAATAAATATAAAAAAAGCACTTTAAGGACACGTACAACAAATATGTGACATCAAAACTTAATTATTTGTTTCAATTTTATTATATAGTTAAAAGGATATATTGATATTGACTGAATTTTTGCCTGAATATAACTGAAATTTTTAAAAATATACTATCGAAAATATCACTAGAATTCAGATTATTCACAAAATATTTGAAAAAAAAAGTCGTCATAAATTTTTTTTATCCAGTTGAAATATTGTATACGTACACTCTGTACGAGAAAATTATGGGATGAAATTTTTAACTCTGACGAAAAATTACGTATAAGTGCATAATATTGTGCAGTAAATACGTGCTCAAAAAATTCAAACGAATGCAAGATCTAAAAAGCGAAAAATGTAAAACAGTTTGCTCGATAATAAGTCTGTTATATGTTGTATCTTTTCCTCTTGTTATAAAATTATAAGTAAATAATTAATCAAATATATACAGGAAAAAATCCAGTTCTTGTATGAGAAGAAAACTAGTTAACGGTTAATTGACACATACTAAAAGATAAATACATATTAAGAATAATAATAATCAATTGAAATACAATAATGCGTGTGTGTTGAACAATGGTGTTTTTATTTGATACAGAATGGCAATTATTTATTTTGTGTCTTTCCCAATTCAGCTTATTATTATTATTTATTTTTTTTTGCGTTTTTACTGTTTCTTTTCAACAAATGCGCTCATTAATGAAATTTGATTGTCTGTGATTAAACTTTATCTGCAAAAAACATGCTCCGAATTAATTATTTGTTTTAAAAAAAGCTTTTAATTGGTTCATTTTTTTCTCCTTGTTTTTTCACTTGTTTTTTTTACGTAGCGGATGTATTAACACAAACATCTGCCACGTCAGTTGCATGTTTAAATCAACAGAAAGAGGTCATCAGTACACATTTACAATGAATATTAAAATTAATACTATTTGGTTAAAATAAATATCAATATTATGTTGTGTTAAGAAAGTTAAATTTTTTCATTTTACTTCTCTTCTAAAGGCACTAAGAATGTGAAAACGTATTTAGGTATCCAACTATCTTCGGAACCGTGATTTTAAAAAAGCGCATAAATGGATAATTTTCAAGATATTTAGTGTCACTTAGATTAGAATACATGTATAAAATTGGTTTAAGGACATTTTGACAAAAATAAATATTTAAAAATACCGTATTTTGGCAAAAATTAACTTGGAATAACCTTTTTTCAAAATGTTCTCCTTTTATGAAAAATGCTTCTATTATACTACTAATATTTTGCCTGTATAAACAAGACCTCTGTACAAGGTTCAACTATATGATTTTTGAAAAATTCACATTATTTTCAAGGTTACAACCCATTGAAATAATTATCAGCGTTTTTCTTAAAATTTCTCCCCTCTGTTGTCGTAAAACATGGATAAACCCACTTCTAAGTTATATATTTCCGAAAATTCTAGTTGAGCCTCTGTACAGAGGTCCTACAGTCTATAAACAGGGCAGTATTTATTATAATAGATGCATTTATCTCAAAGGAGAATATTTTGAAATTAGTTATTCTAGGTTCATTTGTTGTCAAAATATTGTATAGTAATTTTTATTGTAATACTATTCTTAAAACAATTTTATATACATTTTCTAATCTAAGTGTCACTAAATATCATAAATATTATCCATTTATACGCTTTTGCAAAATCACGGTTCGAACGTAGTCGGATACTTTAAAAGATTAAACATTGGTAATTTTTTAGTTAATAGAGTCCCCTTCAGCACTATATTAAAAGAAAATAGGACAGAGTATTCAAAAAATGTGGTAAAAAATATTCTAACAACTTTTCTAACTATTCCGTAAATCTTGAAGAGATTTTAATGAATTATTTTTATAGTGCCTAGAAACTCTTTCTTAAAATAAATTATAAACAAGAATTACATTCCTTGATAAATTTTAGCGGAATAAATGTTGGAGTAAGAGTTCACATTACTTTTTACCTTCAAATAATATTTTTTGTTGTATAAAAATGTAGTAGATTGTAAATTATTGATATACGTACACTTCACATTTGTTTTCCCCATTTTAAATTTGAGCTGTATTCTCAAAATTTCCTGTATACAAAATAAGTACTAAGTACTTTTTCTTTAAGTATTTTTGAAAATGGGGAAGGGTGGGAGAGAGCCCTGATTAGTATATATGATAAGAATAGAAACAATGTAAGAATTTTTCGCAAATATTGTTAGTTACTATATTTGTCAATAGATGGCGCAAGCTGTAGTGTTGAAAATTTAATTGATGATTTAATAAAAAAAACAGTTAAGGTAAGGGAGGAGGGGGACTCTGAAAATTTATTAACACAAGATAAACTACATAGATTAGGACTGTTGTAACTATTCCATTTGTAATTCTTGTTAGAATATTAAATCATAAAACACAAAAATCATTGGTATTTTAAAAATGGTAAATTGGTAATCATTATTATTTTATTATTTGAATTACGCGAGAAAGTGATATATTTTATACAAAATAAAATAAAACAGAAGATTTATAATTAATCTAAAAAAGAGTACCGCTCAATTAACATAATATACTAATAAGGACATAAGTTAAATAAGATAATCAAATGTTAACAAAACTAAAAAGTTTTGTGTGTGTGTGTGTGTGTGAGCAACTAAAAACTCATTAATTCAAATAATATTAAACATAGTGTAGATACTTAATTTTGTGTTAGGTGAGCTATATATTTACCCATACTCAAACTTTACTTAATACTTATCTGAGCGTTAACTTTGTTTAATATGATATCGCGATTCTTACGAAAGAAAGCAAATCATAAAAAAAAATCTGAATATTAATGAGAGCTTAAAGAGAGAAAAAACATAGTTAAATATTTAACATTTTGAGCGTAATTTGTTCTTTTATAATGTATCAAAAAAGGACAAATTATTCTGGAATAAAAAAGTGTTAATTTTAAATCAAGTTTAAATATAGTGAAGAAAAAGAGGGAGAAATATTTAAATTATATAGAGAATTTTGCTTGGATTCAGTTTTTAGTTAAATGTAATTTGAAATCGTGATTATTCAATACAGGCAATAACTTATTTACTCTCTATTCTATTTTTAATGGAATCATTGTTACAAAACAATTTGAGATTGGTAATAAAAATTTTTTTGTAAAATTATTTTTTGGTAATGATCGAAGATTTCAAAAGATGTTTAAAAAATTATTTTTGTATACAATAATATTGAATTTTCAACTTTTAACAATTTACCAGTTTATTCATTATGGATATCGTCTCGGTAGAACTGAATGCTGATGAATACTATACAAATAGGTCTTTTATCTCCAAGTTATCAAACGCACTCGTATCCCTGTTTAAAATGACATTTCAATGTTAAATATAAGGAGATTAGAGCTGCAGTTTATTTAAGGTTATATTCGTCTCATATCAGAGATAAAGATTTTGTTTTGAATGCATATTTATACATAATTAAATACCTCAATATTCATACAAGTTTGAATTGTAGCAGTTTATCAAACACTTCGCCTTGAACATATTTAAAAAAAATCAACTTAAATTAAATGAAATATTGTTAAATGTATTCTTATTTCATTTAACCATACAATATAATAAAATAAATATAGAGTATATTTAATGTAGTAAAAACGAATTGATTCTCAAATATAAGCAGTGTAATGTAATATATAATTCTTAATATGGAGACGTTTTTGTTCGAATTTCACTTTTCAAAGTACTTGCTTGAAATTTGAGAATCAAATAATGAAAAAAATCATTCAACTTTTAATTAATTTGTAGATTTTTTCCTGTTATAATGTTAGGCTCAAAATGTGCAAACATTTAATAAACAAACAAAAAACCATATTGAAATTTAATAATACATTTAAGAAATAAATATAGTATACATTTTATTTTAGAAAAAAATAACTTTAAGCGAAAATGACGAGTCATATTACAAAAAATGCTCCGTATACGAACAATAAAGTGCGATTACGATATCAGTATATATTGTGGAGTATTTCTATCAAAAAAAAAAAAAAAACATTCCGTTTTTGGATTATATACCTTTTAACATACTTTTAAAAAAGAGACAATTGTAATTTATTTTACCCATTATTGTTTATTTTAGTTAAAAGTATGATTATAAGGTAATGAGTTTATGGCTGTTTGGTTGTAAGGTATTTAGTTCTATTTGAATTACTTTTCTTTTTTTGAGCCAATTTTCAGTTGGTTATTTTAATTTTACAATAGTTATAGATATTGGTTTAATTCAAAATTCTCTTCCATATTATTATCGTCTGCTTTAATTCAATATAATTAATGTAACTCATTTATCTGATTATTTAAATTATTTCATGATACATAATCGTCTGTTGTTAAAGTTTTTTTTTGTTAAGTTGGCTTTTGTATTATTCCAAATATTTTTTGTTCAGTCGGAGAAAAGAATTGTAGTGCGTAATCTATGTGTGTGTGTTAGAGTTGAACTTAAGAGACGCATTTAATTTTTGAATATTTTTGAGATATTATAATTCATAAGAAAATCTTTATGATTATTTGAGTGATTGTAAGAATAGAAGTCATCCGTAGAATAAACTTTGGCTGCTATTAGTTACAGTGGTAGTAGGTTCGAATTCTGGTTGCAGATTAGCAATCTAATTGGTTGCGAACAGGTAAGGGTTACTTCTCATGAAATTCTGACCACTAACAAACTTTTCGCATTGTGATGAGATACTGATATTAAATGACAAGTTTCATTGCGTGTTATGTAGCCTTAATATACCGTTGATTAAACAGTTTGATTATGGAACTTTTATACCAATGTTTTTAAACCGTGATTCAACGAACCAGGTCCATTGTGTAATTTCTATAGTTTACTAAATAAATATATTTTATCATAGAAAAATAATTTAGACTTTTGACTAAAATAGATTCTCTCTTGTATTTATTTTGCAAATGTTCTTTTCTATGCAGCGAAGTTCAACTTTAAACTATTCTTATAATTTTCTTTCAAAAAAGTGATCGATATAAAAATAACTCTCAACAAATTTATGTGCAATTCTATTACTTTGATTCGACTAAAGCTTGAAGATAAAGAAAAAGTAATCTAAAAATTGCTGCATTTATAATATTTTTATGCAATATCCAAAGACATATTATTCTTCGATAGAAATATCAAATTGATTTGCGAAATATAACGGCAAGCTCTCTTTATTTCTAAAAACAATGTTTTCGTAACTATTCTTAGATTTATGAGAATACTTTTATCAATATTTGCTTTTCACTAGTTTTTGTATTCACTTTATCTTCATTCTTATAATTGAAAATTCTTTACTCCTCGGAATAAAACATATATATAATCGTTTGTCTTAGTATAAAAACAGAGCTTTCGTTAAGCCATTAATTCTCTTTCTTTTTGGAGCAATAATAATTTTTCAAAAACTATCTTCTTTTTCTCTATAACTTCGGATTTTTTAATCAAAAACTTCAACCCATTTTTATTTTTTAAATTCCATTACCAACAGTTAAGATCTTTTAACAAGTTACTAAATATTTGTTAAATGGATAATGTTTGCTTTTAGTTAATATTACATTTACATAATTTTATGGAATGTTAGCAACAGAATTAACTTAACGATTTCGGTATTTGTTTAATAATCACTATCATTTCCCTTTCTAATTATTATATCTCTCTCTTGTTAAGTTTTTTCAAAATATTTTAAAACTAGAAACTTTTAATTTAAAAAAACAACTAGAAATGATAATAGGAAGAAATAATTAAAATACTCTGATTTTGTATTAACTAATCATTCTAGGAAAAGGATTTTTTTAACCTATCAAGTGGTCTCAGTGCCGTCCGGACTGTAAAGTTGTTAGTGAAACTGACTGCTGTGCCGAAAGGACTGAATTCAAAGGTCAGTAATAAGATGGATGGATGTTTGCAACTAAATATTGCCTGAGCGGCATGCGACACTCTAAATATTTGGCAAACCGGAAGTTCTCTCGAGAGGATGATTGTAGGGAAAGAGTGGTGGGAACAGTCGGATCACCAACCGCAGGGTGTTTTCCCTCAAAATCGGGGTGGAATGGAGCGAAACAGTACTGTCATCTGCAGAGTGCTCAAACCTGCGACAAAACGAGAGACGGAATCTAGGCCCATCGTGGTGGCTGCAGTAGCCACGTGGTTATGGTCATGAACTCGTGGCTGTAGTGTCATGGATTCGAGTCCTGGTGCAAGTGAAGACCTGATATACTTTCAACCTGACGAGGTTCAATGTCCTCATGTTGATGTGGTAGTTTGAGAGGGAATTGCAGGACAGGTTTTGTCCTCGTCACTTGACTTGGGTTCAAAATTACGAGGGCCGTTTCCAATAGCTCTCGTGCTGTTTTACAGTGCGACATTGGTAGAACTTTATTTAACTCACTTGGCTCTTCCTCAATCTGTTGTTACTGGCTATTGGACTGGATGATTAACAACAATCTCTACGAAATTCAAGGGACCATTATGACATTATTTAGAAGTTCATGATAGTCGTCGATATTTTGTAGTGATTGTGACAAAGTTCGAGTGGAAATAACGCTTTAATTTCTGTTATCGGGTAACGAAAAATTTCTTTAGGATAAAAAAAAATCGGTTTCTAAATTTGGGTCACATGAAATTTCAAGAATGGACTAAAACTTACAACTCTGTGTGAAGATGTTTATTGCTAAATAGTATAACAGAATTAATCGAGTATTAAACGCCAGCCTCTTTTTTGAACATCCTGTAGAAAAATGGAAAAACAGATTAATGTTTCACTTCATTCCAAAATATTGAAATTACATCAAGGATTCTCAGTTTTTCCAAGTTGGCACCACTTATGAATCTTACTACATCATCTTTCATCTTCTTTAGTGTACGAGATTTTTTCTGAGATATTATTTATATATTTTAAAAAAGTGTATTTGAGCGTAATTAATGTATTCATTTTTAATTATTTTATCTAGCATATATTCAGGGGTGTGTGCATTGGATGAAGATTGCTTTCATCTAATTTAATATATATTGCAAAAAACGAACAAGAGGAGATGAGGAAATCAAGCAAAAATAATCTGCGATAAATTACCAAGTTTCTTTATTTTTTCATAGCATGATAAATGCTATAAGGATTTTCTTTATTAAAGTTGCTTTATTATGTACGTGCTTAATAATATACTTTTTCCTTTTATTAGTTTTTAAAATGTTTTGTGAGAAGTAACTCAATATTTTCTTAATAAATTATTATTTATTTGACCGAACAGATTCAGATAAAAATATGAATACTATATTGTAACATATACTACTGTGTTACATACTTTATATGGAGGAATTCAGTATTATATAATTATACTTCATACAAAAGCTTTATTCCTTTTTTAGATAATTTAAATTATGGAGAAAAATAATTTTGGGCCTTTTGACTTGGTCTCAGAAGTGTTCATCTAAAAATCCTTTTAAGAATTCAGTAGATGATATTTAAAGCAAAAGATCTTTTTTTACAGAAAATCCTATTGTTACATCAGTGACGGGAATCTAGTCAGCCTATCTAGTTAGGTAACCTCGTTAAGATAACTAACGTCATCAACCATAGTTAGCTAACTTCGTTACATTTACTATCTTCTTTCTTCTTGAAAGTAAAACAAAACCCTTCAAGAGATATATTCATAAAACATTACTACAAAAATGTTAAGTCTCAGATCATTTCTGTTAAAAATTGGTCAGTTAACTGTTGATTTGATAATATTCTAAATTGATTATTTTTTCGAATAGTAATTTGTAACACAATTTGTGCAGCTAGATGCTATGACTATGAGTTCAGTGGTATAAATTCTTATTTCTTCAAAGGTTTACCATGCCATGTAATAGAAGTGAGGTTATTACAAATAAATATAGAATTTCGCCTCAAATTCCTGGATGGCATAGGAATTGATGAAAAGCTTTGTTTAACCAAAGACATGCACTCTCTCTTTTAGTGCAAAGTGACAAACAGACTAACTCATTCATTTATCACGAGATCTCCAGAACTATTTGACAACAGACTTCAAATAGGACAAACATGTTTTTTCGTTGAGTAAAGATAAATAACAGGCATTGGGGAGATAACGATTCTCAAGGGGTTTGCGCGAGGCTATATGGACGCTATAGATAAAAAAATATGCTCCGTTTTTGAGCCATTAGACTGGAGAGCTAGGAGTGGAAGATAAATATACTTTTCTTTTATAGAAATTCAAGCACTGTCCTTTTTGAATAGAGGCCAGGGGGGGCTATAAGAATGTTCGTCAATGCAATCGAAAGCTTAATCCTTGGACAAAATATCAATTATTTACAAACAATATATATAGTCATGCAACATCATGAAATACCCAGCGAAACGGGAGGGCAACGGTTTGTTACTTGTAGAAAAGCAATCAAAACATTAAGTAACTAATCTTATTTAATTTAATGTTGCATGATTTCACACCCTTTTCACCTATATTCAATATCCTCGGATCTTCTATCGAAATTCCTCTTTAGATTTCTATACGATTAAAACTGCTTCTCGTTCACTCACTTCAACTTTTTCAATGTTCTTGCAAACTGGATTAATATAATGCTAAGCATTTGATTATTTTGTATATTCAATATCCATTAAAAAGATGAGTACTTACGTATTATCGCAAAGTATTGGCTACATTATATGAAACGAAGCACATGGGTTGCCAAATCAGCGCATACGACACATGCGAAATCTGAGTTGCCTACTTGGCGAGTTATCATGAACATTGGCATTGTCGCGATGATACGTAAGTACAAAAGGTGAATAAATGAAAGTATTATAGTAAACATAAAGCACAAAAATATCTACAAAAAACGTTATTCTTTTATAATAATATATATATACAGCTCAAGGCTGCATTGTTCTTAGGATTTATTCATTTTACTATGAAACGGATGTGACATTTAAAATTTAAAGATAACATTCCTATTAAAAATTAAAGAAAAAACTTTAAAAAAAATTAATTTAGTCGGAAATTATCGTAGAAAGATAGCGAAATAATTTCACTCTTGAAAGGTATTGTAGGTTTGTTAATAGATTTGATTTTCTTTACGTTTTCGATGTTTACATCGATTGCGTAAACATCAAAAGTTGTTGGTAAGTAATTTAAAATTTAGTTAGGCTCATTTAATGACATCTTAAACTCCTATTGACGATTAAACAAATTTCTAGTAAGTTTGTAAATAGTTTAGAATTTTATTTAGTTTCTATTGTTCAATTTTAATATGCGCAACTGTCAATGGCTAGAGAATTCTGACTTGCTCTGAAAATATTCGACAAAAATAAATACAAATTTGTATTTTACGCAACAAATTATATATATGTACTTTTATGAAGTACATCTCATTGATTGAATGTCGTTTCCAATTGTTTTGAAGCAGTTAGACACAAAACATTTAAGTTTTTAAATTTAATAAGTGGTTACTCCCTTTTTTTACTTATTTTCACGATATTGATAATTACAAGATTGTGGAAAAGTTTGATTACATTTTTATACATATTAACTTGGAAGGTCTTGTGTGATATTTACTGAAACATAGAGCGATGTGAAGTTTAGTTGTTGAAATTAGGGAGCAGTTTCGATGAAATAGCAGTGGCCTTTAAATTTAACGGGTTTAATTTTGATAAACTATCGATTTTGATGACAAATAGGATATTATTATTATTATTTAATATATTTAATATTGAGATTTATAAATTAAATTTTTTAATGTATTTAAAGTGGATGGCGTTTTTCTGAGTTCGTAATATATCTAACCCGTATAAAAATAAAAATAATCAAATGGTGTTCGTTAACATGAATACTATACAGGTAAATGTCCTTATTTTTTATTACAGAATTCGCTGATCCTCCTAGAAACAATATACCGACTATTATTTTTTTCTCATTTGGAAGCATCATAGGATTATATATTCCTTGCAGATATATATGGCTTGTACATTAACAAGTAAATATGGAATGTTTTGTCTACAATTATAATAAATTTACCTGGGAATTAGATATCCTGGGAGCATTTGTTGTGTATCCACAACTAGATTAAGGGAATATTTTGTTACACAAGTTAATATTAAACTTTTCCAAAAGATTTAAATAATTAATCCTAAGAACGTAGAATTTTATAGAAAATATTGAAACAAGTCTACAATAACAAACAATACATTTTCAAATATAACTCTGATTAATAATAATAATACAGCTTTGAATTAAGTTTTAGGCTTAACAAAGAAGGAAATCGGAGAAACTTCGGATACAGAAAGACAATAAATACATTTTAGAATTTCAATCCATACAGAAAGTCCAGTTATTTTTATGCCAGTTTTCTTTAATAATATTCAAAATTTAGAAATGCACATCAAAATTAAAAATATATAATAAACATTATATTTCCTTCTTGTTTTTTAAATTAATTATTAAAATGATATTAACTATTGATTTATAAACCCAAACAAATAGAAAAAGTTATGTTGAAAAAAGCAATTTTTTTCGACTGAAAAAATAGGAATAAAAAAATAAAGTAACTTCAATAACTTGGCTAAGAAATCTTCTTTCAGATAAAAAGAAATCGAAGTATAGAAAGCAACAAATTGCTTATTAAAAGAATCAAGAAATCTATGAGAATCAACAAAGAACAATTCATCAAGGGCATTAAAGAAAATATGAAATAGTTATATGGAATTCGAGATCGGGAAGAATATCTGGAAGCTTAAGAAAATGAGAACTTCCTTGTTATTGAAGTAAAATAAAAAGAAAAACCAGAAATAAATTAATTGAATCAGAAGATTTGAGTACCGTAGATATCTATAAAAAAAAGGAAATCTTTTTTTTTTAGATTTGGTCTAAAGTTACTTGAAATATAATTGTATCGGAAGGAAATATCCTAAAAATATATATTTTTAAAACAGGTTATAGGCATCCACACTTATAAAAATCTTAGTTATTTAATACTTAGTTTAAAATAACAATCTTAACTTTAGGAATTTCGAATAAGTATTTTTGAAATATTTTGAAAAAAATGTTGTTGGAAGAAAATAGATATTTTGATTATTATCAAATGAAATATTAATGTGAATGTGTGTGAAATACTATTAATATAAAAGATAATGTTTAAAGTAAAAGACAATTTGAAAAAAAATGATTCTTTTAATGTAAAATAAATTATTCAAGCAATTTTAAGGCATACAACTGATTTTGAGATATTTGCTTAGATTATTTACAATGTTACTTGAATAAATTTGCCTCGACTTTTTGGATTTGAATAAGATGCATAAAAGGTTTTATATATAATTTTAATATTAAATTAAGTAGGTTTTAGTTAGAATTATTTAATATTAAATCTCTAAACAATGGACTATTTGCAAAAATACGTAAAGAAAATTGAAAGTTAAGTAAATGAAATTGAAACATTTGCTGTGTGTGTGTGTGCAATTTATTATTTATTTTTTACATTTTTTTTGCTTTACATTTTGTTTATTACTTATTTTGTAAAATATCATCCATCATCAAAAAAGTACCCTGGTTAACAGGAAGCTTTAATGTCTTTGAGGGTGAAAGAATATGATATTAAAAGTAAGAATTCTGTAAAATAAATTAATCAGTTAAGAAATACAGTGCCTGGTAAATGAATTAAAAACCCCAAATCAATATTTTATTTGACCATTTTTTACACGAATAACTGCTTTATTCGCTTGGGCTTGGTCTACATGCGCCAGGAGTGTATTTACTTCCAGTCCAGATAATACTATGCATTGGCTATGCAATTTTAGATCTTGTAAATTAGATGGAAGAGGAGAGTGCTGTTGGACGCGTATTTCCAACATATTACACACATTTTCTATGGGGTGCAGATACGGCTTATGTAGTGGCCGTGGAAGGTATTTGAAGTCAGATTGATGTTCAGTGAACCAATTTTGAACACTTCTACTCGATGTATTGTTGCATTATCGTCCATGAAGTATCCATCAGTGTCAGAGTAAAAATGCAACATTGCAGGGTGCATTTGATCTATCAGTATATCAAGGTATCTCATAGTGGTTTGTTTACACTCGAAGAACACAAGGGCACCATTTCCATGTCAGCAGAATGCACCCCATATCTTAGTACTTCCACTAGATCTTTGCACATGGTCGAGTAAGGGTGGATGGATTAATGGCTTCGTGGGGTTCTCGACAAATTCGACGCCTTCATCAGTGCAAAAATTGTAGCGAGTTTCATCGATCACATGACCCATTTTGAATCCTCAGAAGTCTAATGTCCTCTCTCCCGACACCACTGCAAACGAATTTTGCAATTCAGGCATAAATAAGTGGTTTTCTCAGAGGCACCTGACAATACATTCCTATCCTCTACAATCTGAAGAGAAGAGCCTTTTTTGACGATTTGTGTCAGTTGAAGCACAGAAGAGTCACTGTTTGGCCGTACAATTCGTCGGTGACGACGTCGATCACGCTCCTTGAAAAATGTGCTCGAACCGCAGTTACGTCTTCTGGAGAAGACGTATCTAGTTCTGATTCACACTTTGAAAACCTTTAAAATGGCTGCTTTTGAGAACCCTGTGAGATTTGCTGTCTTTGAAATTGAGGCACCTTCTAAACAGGCATCAACAATAAGACCCTTTTCAAAGAGGGGGAGATCTGTCGTTTTTCCAATTTTACTTCATTCATCGTGAAACACATTCTTACACCTTACTTATACTGGCATTCTAACCACGTGTAGCCCACTTCATAAAAAAAAAATTGCATATACTTCATCCCTAACACGAATTTAAATGCGAATCTCAAAATTTCCAATTCATTGACCAGTGTTTATATATAGTCGACAAATGATATTAATATACTTGGCTATTTTTTCTTACAATGCATGCATATTTTATTTCACTGTACACTGTATACATTAGGGTATTGTTTTGTAACTAACAAATAATAAAGCACGAATGACTGATTGATTTGTCAATGTCATATTTAGAAGCAACTCAAGGAGACATTGGTGACAAACCCTGTTATTTTGAATGACAGTTAAATGGCGAAGACGATACCTGAACTCTCTCTCTGGTATCTCACGCTCTAATTTCTTCCCTGAGCCAACGTGAGGACTTAGTTTCGACATATTTAACTTGTAGCTGCTCCTTTTCTCGACGGAATTTTAGTGGCATCAAGACTTGAACCCATGATTCACCAGAAGCAACGCTGATCACGAGTTCACGATCGCATCCACAACTTTGGCAACCATGTTGTATTGATGTTATGAGAATTTATCCTAGAACTGAAATGATATTTCATTGTATAAGAAATGAAATATTTCATATAAATAGCTAACTGGATAGTAAAATCTCCATTTTAAATCTAGATTTTTTGGTCTCATTAATTCATACTATCAAATATTTACAATCACATTGTTTTTTTTTCTCAAAACTTGAAGCAAATATTATCACAAGTTTCATTATCTAATGGATACTCTATCACACTTTCTTTAAAATTCAATATTGCCCAATACAACTAATATTCTCTAGTAACTCTAAAAATATCTCTATTAGAAACCTCTTATGCAAGATTAATAGTGTCTGCTACGCAGTTACCAAATTTACATGAAATGTTTTCTTTCTTCAAAGCTAGTGTAGTGTGACTGCAACCAATGTTTCAAGCCACATTTAACAACTGCCCTTTCAGGACAAAGAGCACCCCTTTTCCTACATTTCCATCCGGCTCAGCAGGATGCTGCTTCCGGACGCGATTGACTGGCCTGACTGACACATTCCTGGATCAATTACCCTAATGCATGTTAGAACGCGCGGAGCTGGACTGTAATTAAGGAGCGACTCCGGCACAAGTTCCATGCTGGCCGCATTTCATCAGGTTCTGACCAGGGGGTAGTTGTTCCTGCAGGGCACTACGGGGTTTTCCGAAAAGAAACTCACTTTGATGTAATAAAGGCTTTTGAATAAGACTTTTTGTTTTATTAAAGACAGGTTCAATGGAAATCTCTCTTTTTATTTACTGATCGATTACGTAATGACTTTTCGTATCACCATGCTGTTACGGCAAGGAATAATTTAATATTTTAATGGGTAATCTGAATTATATGAGCAGAAGAAAGTTAAATTATAGGAAGCAAAGCAGGTAGAGTTGACTTATTAGTTTGAGGTGCATTTATGAAGGCCTTAAATAAAAACACTTTTCTGCGAGAAATGAGAAAAAATAATAAACTAATCACTTTACTAATCAAACGTAAACTATCATAAAATAAAAGTGACTGGGTATGAATAAAGGTTTTGCTTATTTATAATGCTCTTATTAATACCTAGGTTCAAAACTCTTTTTGGATAATTTCCATTGTGAGTGGAAGTAGTAAATTAAATACTAAGAAAAATATTGAAGCTGTTAATTGGGTTAGTAAATTTTTTCAACTTTTAAGTAAATGCATTAAGGTATTCAACTACGTTCGGAACCGTGATTTTACAAAAGCATATAAATGGATAATATTTATGATATTTAGTGTCACTTAGAATAGAAAACGTATATAAAATTGTTTTAAGAATATTATTATAATAAACAAATATTTAAGTACAATATTTTGACAAAAAATGAACATAAAATGACTAATTTTAAAAATATTCTCCTTTTGTGAAAAATGCTTCTATTATACTTATATTTTGCCTGTATATAGCTCAGACCTCTGTACAGAGGCTCAACTAGAATTTTTGAAATATATAACTTAGAAGTGGGTTTATTCATGTTTTACTACAACAGAAGGGAGAAATTTGAAGAAAAAAACGCCGATAAAATTATTTCAATGGGTTGTAACTCTGAAAATAATGTGAATTTTTCAAAAAACTTAGTTCAGACTCTCTGGAGAAGTAAGCTTTATATAAGCACACACACAAAATATTATTATTTTAGAAGCATTTTTTATAAAAGGAGAACATTTTGAGAAAAAGGTTATTCTAAGTTAGTTTTTTGCCAAAATATTGTATTTAAATAAATATTTTTTTGTCAAAATGTCCTTAAAACAATTTTATATATGTATTCTAATCTAAGTGACATTAAATATCCTGAAAACCATCCGTTTATGTGCTTTTTTAAAATCCGGTTCCGAACGTAGTCGGATACCTTAATCTTGAATTACAGCCTCAGGGGGAAAAAAAAGGGTGGTGGAATGTTGTTGACGTTATTTCATCAAGCAATTATCTTATGGAAAATGGAAAATGTTACTTGTCAACCATACTGTTCCTTAACACTTTATCAACTGACGGTACTTATAAGAACCACCCACATTAAAATTACATAGAATAACAATTTTAACGAAATTTTGATGGTAAGCAAGAACTCTCTTTTAATTTCACTCTTGCAGGATATATATATATCCTGATAAAAGAGAAGAATTTAATTTCAATATCATAAAAGTTCCTCGTTGGGAGAGTAATGTACATGTGTTTCTATATTCAGAAATATTGTTATTAATTATATACAATGCAATCCATTTCTGTTTTAAAAAAATTCAGAAATAATAAATAACTATAAACATTTTACTAAATATTGCTTAAATCAGAAATGCCCAATAAATTCGATTAATAGTTATTTGAATAAAGAAATTCTAAATAGTAAGGATTAAAATTCCTTAGAATAATAGTTTATTACTATACATTTAGCATTTTTTCTAGTTATGGTTACATCCTTATTCTAATATTAGATAAAATTACTAATGATTTTTTAATTCATATATAACTCAAGTGTCTCTATAGTTATGGTAGTTTGTGAACTCTCTTTTTTATTTTTATTCTTTTAAAACTTTTGTTAAGTGCTATATTTCAGCCATTCACATGCTTTGAATCTGCATTTGAGTTCAAAATCTGGCAATAACTTGTTTATTGCACTCAGATTTAGCGCGGGCTCTGCATTTTTAAGTACACTTTTTAGGTAAGTTACCTCTGTATTGTAATGGATTTAGATATTCCTATCCATTATTTTCAATAGGTTTTTGCTCAGTATTATTAACATAAAGGGGGAAGGTTGGCTGGCTACAAAACATGTTCAACCCCACTTTTATATAAATTATTCTATATATAATCTGTCCTCAGTCAGCAATGTTTATAATACTGCAGCACCCATTTTTTAAAAATTTTGATTGTTTTTCATGTACCCTTCATTGTGTGTTTGTTTACTCTGTCTATGTGTTTTTCGATTTTGATATTGTTGGATGTTCATTTCTCGTTTGTAGAGAATTAGACTATATATATATACACATATAGGCAATGCAGTTCTCTCCGCCTTTTAGTAGCATTTGCATAAGCAATTCTTAGGATGAACGTGGACTCTCTTGAAGAAGTAGAGCTGATAAAACAAAATAAAATCATATTCAAAACGATAATAAAAAGCGAATTTTTTATTTAACATTGGGATATTGCAATTAGTTATTTTAGTTAGTGTTTTGCGGTATCACGTTTATGTAAACGGACGGATCCAAAACGGTTCTTGAATTAAAAAATTAAATAATCCAACAATCTATTATAGTTTCTTCATTGATAAGGAAAAAAAAATGATCAAATCCTCACACACTAGAATAAGAAGGAAAAGAATTCTTTTTTCAAAAAAGAAATACGTACCTTGTTTTTATCTTCGTTGTACAGGGTGTTACACAATTCGAACGACAAATTCAGATGGGGAATATTCGGCATTATAAGGACGACAAATCACTATAGAACATGGTATCACAAACCACGTTTAGTCGGAGTAATTTTCAAAAATAGTTATGAAGGGTGTGATGTCAGTCAAATTTAGGAATACCCTGTATACCATGAGTATCAGGAAAAAATTATTTTAATATTTTAAATTTTCCTTAAAAATGTTTTTGTCAATATTCAAGATTTTTAATATACTAACGTAATGCTCTAGTATTTTCCGAAGTGTAATGATGCATATAAAGTGAAAATATTATTCCTTTCTTTGCTCCACTTTCATTTTCTTCCTGATGAATATCCTAATAGTGTTTTTCTGATATTGTCTTTAGTAAAATAATCTTTACTTCATTCAGATAAACAGCCTATTTATTTCAGTCGAAGCCTTAATTTCATCGTAAATGGTGTGCAATGGATACATGTGTTTTCCATGATCTCATTTGTGTATGTGTGTTTTAAAAAATCGCGAATTGTTATGTAGTTTAATTGCTGCAGCATGTGTTGAAAAACCTTTACAATATAAATATTTACTTGTCCCGAAATTTTAGAAAATAACAAGTAGGAATATATTGCTCATTTAAATTAAATTGTTTTTTCTTTCTTCGTAATCATTTGCGTTAAAACTTGAGGTTAATTTTTGTTATTTTTAAGCGAGTTCTCAAATTTTTAATCTGAGTCACTCATAAAACTACATAATACTCTAAATCCTAAGCACACACACACTATTATTAATGCTACGTTATTGTTGCTACTAAAATTTCAAATTTTATATACACTGTCTATTTTGGCATATTATGCACACTTATAATTTAAAACTGCAATTTTTTTATTTTAAAATATACTCTCCGTATAACACGCTCCCCATTTTTACGAAAAACCTGAAATATGTGTAAATGTGCAATGCTTTTATCTTTTGATGGTATAGATATAGTGCCTGAGTTGATAATAAAAGCATTAAATGAAAATAAACTTGGCATTATTAAAAAGTCACTTAAAAAATTATTGTTTCTAACGATTTAGACGGAATGGAATATGGATATTTATTTATGAATCAGAACAGACTGATGGTGAAAAGAGGAAATAGAATTCGGTGAAGTGCCTGAAGATACAGTGAAAAACGAATATGATGAATTTTTCGTGTTTTCTAATAATGAAAGTATATACGGTATGCCATTCCTTTTAAATAAGTAGAATTTAGATATATACTGAAATCTACTAGCTTATACTCATCTTTTCTTTATTTTTAAAGCTATTATTTTTATATCCGACGTATAACGTGCAACCAGAAATTTCAATCTTATTTTTGTGTGTTAAAAAATGCACGTTATACTCCGTAATATATAGTAAAAATTTTGTAAAAGAAAAAAAATCTTGCGAGTATTAACTCAATATTTTAGAATATTTTTGGGCTAAAATTATTAAAAACTATGCTTTTTTCAAAAATGTTTCTAGATTTTTCATGTAACCTGTAAAATGGGTTATTAATATGATCTTAACTCATCCTCAAACAATCCAGCGTTAAATGTTTTCTATCCCCATTTTGGATGACTTTAACATAATTGTCACAATTTTGCAGAATTCAACGTTACTCATGTTGCTATAAATGTGTATTCCTTTATATTTAAAAAAATTTAACCAGTTAAATCTGGTGTTCCATTTTGAGAGCGCTCAATTGTGTGTGTCACGGAAATCGAGCGATGACGAGAATACTCGTCAATCCCAGAGTAAGTTGCACTCTTAAATTATTGGATAAAAGTATGGGTTTATTTTACAAAATTGCCAATTTTATTACGAATACTTATTTATTTGGTAACATAAACATATATTACATTTATATTACTCGAAAATCAACCGACCTTAAGTTTACATGGATAGCTGTGAATTTTAGTAGCCGTCACAAAAATTTCGGACTGAAAGAGACCTAAACATACTAATTTACTTCTTTCTTTACTTACAAAATATTTTCTACTTGTCTTGACACTAAGGAAGTTCTAGAGTAGATGCTATAGGGTTGATCACAGTCCTCTTATCACAAACTATCTTTGCCTTTTCCACCCCAATATAATAACTGCTTCTTAGGCTGCATGGCATTGGACCATAACTCTAATGTTAACACATGGTTCTAACATCAAACAATGAGGTTGATTCATATGACGTCATAGCCACATGATAGTGAAAGTCACGCAATTCTAGCCAATCCAAAAACTCATGTGACTTCATAGTCACATGATAAAAACTATCTTGTGTTTCCAACTAATTGGTTCACGCCTCCGTGTTGCTAAAGATTTTCTCTTTGCAGCTTTCTTAAAAGTACATATGTATACAAAATGCATTTTATTTAAAAGTATAAGCATAAAATACGACTTTTTTAATTAAAGAAATCTTTTTGAAGAATTTTTTTCTAACATTTAAAACATCTTTACCCAAATATGAAATTTGAAATTTTATCTGAGTTTTACAAATAGAACAAGTAAAAATTAGTTTAATGTTTGTTTTGAATTCAATGGAAAACACGTGTTTGTTTTTATCATGTGACTTCATGAATCAAGCCCACTGGCATTTACAACCACTCGATATCTATGTAACTTCGGGCTGGCAGCTGTCAACGGGTTCTGCGCCCGGTCGGTGTCATGCATTTGTTATATGGCTTAACATATCTGAAGGAACCCTATCATAAATCAATTTCCCGACTTTTGCCTTTACCCCTTTTAGGCTAAAATCTAAAAAAACGTTATCATCGCACTTAAAGAAATTCGCTATGTGAACTTGTACGTTATTACAGCCAGTGCATACGGAGACGCATGAACTAATCTTCAACTTTTCATATTTTTCATTGATTTGTTTTTCTCCGGCCTGGCCTTGAAATATTCTATTCATCTAGAAATTTGAGAATATGTTTTGTGTTTCTCAAAAATTACAATTTAAATTGCCAATGATCACTACTTTTTACGCATGACGAAAATACTCGTCAATACACAAAGACTTCTCCAAGACGAGTATACTCGTCAATGATTACATTCAAGAAATTAAAAATTATTTTTAAAAATACCTTATTTAAAAAGTATGTAAATAGTTGTAAATAATTAAATACAGAACATTAAACTACCGCTAGAAAACCTATCTTTCGTTTTTTTAAAAAATAAAGGTCTTGATTCTCTGTTACTTCTCCTTAATTCCTCCATGAGGATAGTTTAACAAACATCTCAGTCCTTACAAGATAAAACGGAATAACAATCCGATCGCTTCAGATGGAATTAGCCCGTGATTACAGCGCGTACAATGATTTGTTTGTCCCTCACGGCTCTACTGAGAGTCGCTTTCATTTTGAACTAGTATAATTAACGAATTATTTGAAGTGCCTGCACTCTGAAAGATGATTCAATACATTAAAGGAACGCTTTGCATCTACGAAGTCATGGAATAATTAGTAAAATTTCTGAATAAATTATACACAGCACTTTACTCGCCGTGCCATTTGTATTCGGAGGAATATCTGTCACAATGCTTGGTTTGCCATTTATCATCATAAATTTCTAGCTGCACTCGTAGCTTTAATTTGTCATCAGAAACCATTAAATGCTAAATTTGCTCTGGAAAGTGACTGAAGTTAAAAAGATTTGCTACGGATTACAGTATATTCCAACGGAACGTTTTAATGACACGTATTCGTTCTTTTAACGCCTCTGAATGTACCTTTCAATTATTTTAAAAAAATATTTCTGCTTAAGTGTTGGATGACGTCTGTGTTTGGAGTCAGTTTATTAACATTAAATTTAGAAGCGGCATGGAAGCTATTAAAGACAGACTCGTAATTGTGAACCACCATTAATAGATGAAGAAGGTATCTGAATTGGCATCCCACTTTTCTGACTTCTGTACCAAGCCAGTGGCCACAGTAGCCTAGTGGTCAAGGTAACAGATTTGTTATGAGTTCGAGATTAGTACACTGAACATGTGCCATATAGGGGAGGGGGTGATGCAAGTTAAATCTGTCGAGGCTCAAACGACTTCTCGTCGGTGTGGTGCCATCTCAGATATAGTCCTCGTCACTTGACCATAGTTCAAAATTACGACGTCCATCACCGGAAGCCTTCTACTAATGCGACGTTAAGGCTGTCTTTGGTAAAAGTACGAGAGCTTGAACTAAACGCGAAGCACATTTTCAGACAGAAAAAATGCCTCAATTTCTATGGAAATTTGCAATATTATAACTCATACCTCTGTTAACAATATCGTGTTTTTAAAAATGCCAAAATATTCACTGAATATTTTCTTTTTTGTTAAAATACGTGAAGGCATAGCCCATTTAACATTACAGTATAGGAGAAAAAGCGCGAAACACATTTTATTCCAGAAAAAATGAATAAATTCGGTTAAAAACGGGAAGTATAATAAAAAATTCTGCTCTCTAAAGGATAAGGAAGTCAGAATATCATATTAATGTTTCATTTCTTTTATATCTGAAAAAATGTTCCAAATTCTGGTCCTATTCTGTAACATTAACCGAAGACAGCCTTAATATTCATTCACTCCATGTCAAGCCAAAGAGAGGATTTTGTATTCTAGTGTGATGAGTTGTAGAGTATGAATTCTAGCCGTGGCTGTTTGGCGTGGTTGGTTTGTCGCTGGCCTTCTGCACCTAAGGTTGCGGGTTCGACCCCGGTTCAAGTCGGTGGATTTTCATGATGCAAAAAGTCGACAGCGGCCATGTCGTTTGATTATACGCCCTGTAAAAGGTCTCTAGAGTGTCGGTTTGGCTTGGGTGCTCTCGGCAAAATTTAATCCTAGTACAGGTTTGCATAGTCATGAGCTCAGGTGCCTCCCTCTGGGGAGAAAAATGGGCGTCTAAATTACTTGCGGTAATTGGTATCACCTATATGATGCCGCTCAAAAAAGTGAAACCACCACCTGGGGATGTGCTAGGTCTGCAAAGGTTGAAATACCAATTGTGCAGCCCCATGAAAAAAAAGTATGAGTCCTGAAATGATACTGATTAGAAGTTGCAAAAGTATGGAAGTATCAATTCTTTTAGTATGCTATCTTCAAACTTTTGGCCGATTATCTTTGCTGACACATGAATGTGATATTCATTATTCTTTGTGCTATTATATGTCATTCATTCAGTCAGGTAACTAGTAGATCAAATAAAGTTTTAATTTTTAATAAAAATGAATTGTTTTAAAGTTTGGTATTTTTATACAGAATGCTATAAATGGAGACTTTACTTCCTCATCAATCAAATCAAAAACGTGTAAGGATGTTGATAAAACTTTAAAAAAGTAGTACACATATCTCCCGCTCTTGAGTTTAAACTCTTTACCTTTTAACAAGTGCATAATTTTTAAGAAAACTAATAAAAAAGTACCTATATTTTTGAGAAAAGAAAATTGTATAAAAATAAGTGTAGTTTATAAAACAAATATATGTAAGTATTCTGGTACAATGCCATATCAGATGTGTATAATAGGAAATAAATATTTTTCGGTTGAAAGAAATGAAATATTTGTTTGGTTTCTTACTTTTCCACAATTCAGCACGGAAATATCAAGCGTAAGAGAAATGGAGGATGAAACCTTACCCCATCATTTTGACGTTAACAAGTAGGAAAGGGTTCGGAATATGTATACAGTAAAATTCTGTGTATAAAGATCACCGCCGTATAACGCTCACCTATAATTAAGAGCTGCAATTTTTAATTTTTACATATATTCGCCGTATAACATGCACTCCCGCTTCTTATGAAAAAAACCCGAAATGCATGTGCGCATTGCTCTTATATTTTGAAGTAATTTATTCGAGGTATGATACCAGGCTTTTGAAAAAATAGTATACTGGAAGCACAACTCTAAGTTCATGAGAAATATCATTTCTTTTAAATAAACGGTATTTTTCGATCGATGTGGAATTTTTTTTTCTATGCTCATCTTTTTTCATTTTTGAAGCTATCATTTTTATACCCGGTGTATAACGTGCACCCGTAAATTTCGATCTTATTTTTTATGTTAAAAGTGCGCGTTATACATCGGATTTTACGTTGTATAAATATCTTAAAAAATTATAGTGGAACATATATTTTTAAAAAATTTAAATCTGTTAGAGTATTTAAAGAATTCCAGTATTCAGAAAACATTTCGATTATTTAATTAATGTTTTATTCGATTCCTACTATTAATTCACTCTCTCCCTATATATATTTACTTATGTATATATATAAATCTTGTTCAAATTTTCAATGGTTAATAAAATACTTTCTATTCATCCATTCAAGTTTAAATACATTTTTTAAAACTTGTAGTGGAGGACACTTAATGCTAATACAGTTTTTTCAATCATTAATTCATTAATTAAATTAAAAATGAATAAATAGTAAAAAAAATAATAGCCCAACAGTATATATAGAAATGATAATTGTTCGTTGTTTCCCTATAGCGCAATGGACTTAAAATCTAAAGGTCGTGGCTTCGAATCCCAACTGGGATGACCTAATTTCTGAGAATGGGATTTCTTTTTCACTATACTATTTTATGAGATTAATTAAACTTAATCCATGAAAATAAATAGTAATAAACAAAAAAACCAATAATTCAACACTATATATAGAAAGGAAAAAAAGGGAAAAATTCATTTTCCCTATTTTTGCCCTTAATATTGATTCTGTCATACGTATATACGTATTTATATTAACTGTAACTATTTAATAAAAAGTAACTAAAATAAAATTTTTCTTTATTGACCTAAATAGGAATTGGCTTGAATTTTTTTAAAAAAATATTATTAACATATTAAAAGTACATGGATTCTTAAAGCTTAAATTGAAGGACTTTACAAGGACACGTAAGAGAATTTCTATTCCACAATTTTAAAGAAATAACGCAAAAATTCTTACGATCTAACTGAAAGCCTTTCCATTTTCTACCAAAGTAATGTCTGTTAAAATTTTCTAAGTGGTCATACGCTACGAACAACATAGAAGCCTCAGACTTCCTCTCATTTCTCTGAAGCTTTTAGTATCACTGTTGCCTTTATCACTTCTAAGATTTTAAGGACAACCGGACCCTGGTTGCGCATAAAAGACTCCGGAATCCTACTAATCGTAATTTATAGCCGAAAAATCTCTGTCCTGTTCCTACCGGATGTTGGGATTTTGATGCGCGAATTTAATTTTGACCAAGCTTTGGAGCGAAAGCAATTTTCTCGTCCAGAGAAAAGGGTGCTTTGACACCTTTTACAATGTGTCGTTCATAGGCTTCAGAGTTTTATATTACCATTTTATATCAGAACGTTTTCTGAGGATAAAAGATGTTAAAGGGATGTGCTTTTGTAAGATGGGTTTGTCGTAGTCATTATTATGTCGGGAAATAAAAGAGAATATTTAGAATGTAGGTCACTTTAATCATGGTTTTCTCAGGGGGAAAATATTGCCCTAGTCTTAGCAATGAAATTGAATGGCGTGCTTTGTGGCAAAAATAAGTAATTCAAACAGCTTTTTTTTTGGTTTTTGTTAGGAAACGTCATTCGACTTAAACAGATTAAAGAAGTATACGCTTTTATTTGAATAGCATTTGCAGTACTTGTTGATGCCGTTAAATTGAAGTTTAAGCTTAATATAGTGACTTAAAATATCCTATATTTCAAATTTGTGAATATCTGGGAGGAACACTCAAATGAGTTCTTCAATAATACGAAGTAGGAAAGTTAGTTCTTTAAAAAAGAACCACACAGTCATTATTTTAGCTGCCATATTTTGAGATATTTTAATCCACTTACGTTCAATACTAAACAATTACCTTTTATTAAAAATTCTTTTAAAATGTTAAGTAGATTAAGAATGTTAAAACACGCGCGTCATTTTCTTAATAGTTATTGATAATATACACTTCACATCATCCAACTTGCATAAAAAAAGCGTCAACCAGATTCAAATTCAAGTTCAAACTTGTTCTAAAAAACACACAGTCGTTGCATATAAAATTTCCGTCATAAAGAATTTTCATTGGATAGTCATATCCTTCAATTAAAATTTCTAATTTTTACAGAATACTTAATTTGTCTTTTACTACTGATGTTTAAAGAAATACGGAGTAATAGATATACCAAAAAATTATAATTAAAAATTATTTTTTTGGGTAGCGTGTTTTAACAAGTATTTAGGGTTTTAAATTCCATTTTTCCCCAAAACCCAAAAATTTTTTCTTAAAATTTTTTAAAAATTTTTAAAAGCATTCCAAAACCCATTTTATGATGTATGTGAAAAAGGGGGCCCCAAAAGTATTTTCCCATTTTGGCCTTTTTTTTTTTAAAATTTAAAAATGACCAAAAATATCTCTAGATGAATGACAATACCTCGAAAATATGCAAAAATTAATTACATATAAATTCAACCACCATCGATTATTCATTAAAATTCTTGTTTCCAACTGAAGAAACGTATTTAGAATAATTATATAAGATTCCAACTTAAGCTACATAACTTTAACTACCAACAATTATACATCAACAAATAAATTAATAATTAGATGAATTAGAAAAACACACAAAAATTATTGAATTAAAACAAATAATAATAATATAAAAGGAAAATTTTTCTGCTTGTACATTTATAACTATTGTATAATTTAAATAATTTAATTAAATTAATTCTAAAAAAAAAAAAGTCTAAATAGAATTAAATATTTTGCAATACAGAACAATGTCTATTATTTATGTATTACTTTTTTTTGCATCTTACAATGTAACCATTATGTGTTCTAGTATTTTCCAATATTTTTTTTTTTTATAATGTAATATAAAATTATCTTTGATATGTATATTGACCTGCCATAAAATTTCTGAAAAAACCTATCGCAGTTCAAAATGTTTCGACTCTATCTGGTGCTTGAATATTTTTCAATACAAATAACTGCTTATTATCAATTCAGGTATGATCTATTAATTTGAATTCTGAGCTATTGCCAAGGTACTCCATTTTTAGCAAGTAAGGTGTAAAATGACAATAAATTTAAAAAAAAAAAAAAAAAAACTACTCCTTTTTATTGATTTGCAAGGAAGTTTTAAAACAAGTTTCTCCTTTGAGATTTTCTAATGAAAACTTTAATGATCAATGATTAAACAGTGAACACTGGGGCCTAACAATGATCAAGAGCGGGTGTAAAAAAAAAATTCTTCGTTAGGGAAAAAAAGCAAGTTCCATCGCTGAGAATTTCGACAGTATACATAAAAAGCAGAAGTTTTTGTCGGGTTTTTTTTTCTCTCTCAAAGCATGACAGACAGAAATTCTTGTCCCTGGAAATGTACCCAAACCGCGCAAAAAGTGTTCGCGTTATGAGCGACATGAAAAAAAAAAGGGGGAGAATAAAAGGTTGATGTAATAAAAAAAATCAGAGACAAAGATTAATTAAAATTTGTTCTTCAAAAAAAAAAAAATTTGCACCCCTTTTTTGACGACAGAACCATACTCCCTGGAGGCATGCGTATTTCGTACGTCAACTTGCTAAGTACCCTTTTAATCTTCTTCTACTGCGACTAAAAATAATTTTTTTGAAATAAATAAAGATAAGACAGGAGAAGGAGAGTTTTGCAAGGGAAAAAAAATGAAAGTGGAAGCCATTAGTTTTGTGTTATCCCTCGGGCATGCGGTTTTCGTGGTTTTTGCACTCTGGTGCATTTTTTTTTTTAAAAAAAGGAGAACAGGGTAAGGAGAAAAAAAGATGAAAAGTGGAAAGGAAGTTGGTTCATGATCGGTTACTTGGCGGAAAAGTTTTCGCTCTAAAATTCATGGACGGTCAAAAACATTTCAAAATTCAATTAGCAGAGGACATGACAGAACCAGAAAGCGATTTTCGGTTTTTTGAGAGTATTTTTTCCTTCTTCTGGGGAGATGTAAATTATTTTACGCTGAGTTTGTTTTGTGCTTTTGATGTGTGTTTTAATGCTGTATTTTAAAAAATAAATGAGGGTTTCTTAGATTTTTTTTGTCGAGATTATTAAAATTAAATTATTTTTACAAGAAAAAAAAATCAAATTTGCTTAGTTTTTTTTAAAAATGACCTTTAACTTAAACATGCTATATTTATGCGAAAATAATTTTTTTTAAATAACAATGATTCTATGTAATAATACGAAAATAAATTTTAAAGAATTAGGAAATTTAAATATTGATGATAATCTGAAATTATGTTGAATGATATGCAAATTCTATGGATAATTGAAGAGTTAGAATCATTATTTAGTATTCCTTCCGAGCCTATTTTTGTGCTTCATATAAATTTTTTTAATCGTTAATTTCAATAGATATATAATTCACTAGTAAATTATCTTGGATGTTGGATATAAATACAATAAGTACATGTAAATTAGATTTTAAAAAATCATGTATAAATCTGAATGAAGTGTACAATAATCTCATAAAAAATCTACAGACTTTTGTGAAATTTATTGTATTTATAAAATTCAGCATTAGTTTATTGCGATATTTTAAAAAATATACAATGGCAAATGTAAATAAATTAATAAACATATTAAATCAAATTCAGTGCAATATAAAATGGCAAATACGTAAACGGATAACAGCATTTTCTTAAAAGTGAAAAAATGCTTATTTTAAATCCAATTCTAAAGTTTTCTAACATGGATGATAGGTACATCATTCCAATGTAATGACGATAGGTCGATATTTAATGTCTCTTCATTTTTGTAAGAATTTCTGAAATCTATACTACTGGCCATTGAAATTGCTACACCAAGAAGAAATGCAGATAATAAAATGATATTTTTGGACAAGTATATTATACTAAAAATAACAAGTGATTAAATTTTCAAAAAATTTGGACGCAAAGATCTTGAGAAATCAGTATCAAAAACAACCACCTAAGGCAGTAATAACAGCACTTATACGTCTGGGCATTGAGTCAAACAGAGATTGGATAGCATGTACAGGTACAAATGACCATGCAGCTTCAACACAATATCACAGCTTATCAACTGTAGTGACGTGTATGGTGACGGCCAGTCGCTTGGTAACCATATGCCAGACGTTTTCTATTGGAGAAAGATCTGGTGAACGTGCAGGCCAGGGCAAAAGTCGAACATTTTCCGTATCAAGGAAGGTCTGTACAATACTGTTAATCTGCGTTCGTGCATTATCCTGCTGAAACGTAGGGTTTCGATGGGCTCGAATAAAGGGTAGAACCACGGGTCGTAACACACCAGAAATGTAATGTACACTGTTCAAAGTACCGTCAAGGCGAACAAGACGTGACCAAGACGTGTATTCAATAGCACTCCATACGGTCACGCCAGGTGATGGGCCAGTATGACGATGACGAATGCGCGCTGCCAATGTGCGTTCACCACGATGCCACCAAACACAAAATGTGACGATCTTGATACTGTTAATAGAACCTGGATTAATCTGAAAAAATGACGTCTCGCTATCCGTGCTCCAGGTCAGTCGTTGAATCCACCATTGAAGACACTCCTGGGTGTGATGCCGCGTAAAGGGTAGCCGCGTCCATGGTCTCCGAGCTGAGAGTCCATGCTGCATCAAAAGTCGTCGAACTGTTCGGGCAGACACTTGCTGTCTTGCAAACGACCCCGATTTTTGACTCAGGGCTCGTGACGTGGCTGCACGATTCATTAAGACAATGCGGATAACATGCATGTCTTCTCGGCTGATAGTGGTAGGGGGCCGTTGAGATCCAGCACACGGCGTTCCGCATTACCGTCCTGAACCCATCGATTCCCTATTCTGCTAACAGTCCCTGGATCTCGATCGACACGAGCAGCAATACTGCGACATGATAAACCACAATCCCGGTACGCTACAATTCAACTTTTATCAATGTCAGAAACGCGCTGGTACGCATTTCTGCTCCTTAACACACAAAAACCCTTTTCCCCCAGGCAACAACGTTCAAATTCAATTTATGTAAGAAACCGGCTGAACTTTTTTCCCAAAACCAAAGGTGGGGGCCCTTACCGCCCGCCTTTTTTGTCTGAAATTGCTAATCATTGCATAAAACCCCTTTCCCTTCCTGCCCTTTTTAAATTTAAAATCTATGGCACGTCCCCCTTTCTTGGGGTGAAGCAATTCAAATTTGGGGCCGTTTTAAATTTCTAAAAATGAGAAAAATAAAAAAATCTTATTGACAAATTTTGGGTTTGGAAAAATTATTTTTATAAATAATCCTCATTTTTTTCCCTGAAAATTGGGGTTACTCAACCTTTTTCCTCCCCCCCCTTTTTAATATGGGGGTTTTTATGAAAAGGGCCCGCAACATGGGGGTTTAAATTAAAAAAGAAAGGAACCAAAGGGAAGGGGGACGCTTAAAATGTATAAAATTGACCCAAAATATTTAAACTTTTTTGGCTTTTAAACTATTTTAAATTTCAACAACATAAAATTTTTCTTCTTTTTTTATGCATTTTTGAAAATTAGGGGGAAGTTTCGGTTCCCTTTCTTTTCATGATCATACAAACAAAACGTAAAACAAAACGGCAAGCTTTTTTGACAATTTTTTTTTTTTTTTTTCTTTTAAAAAAGCCTCTCTTATTTTTATTTCAAACATCAATTTATCAATGCGGGAAGGCAGCAAAAAAGGGAGTTTTGACTGAATCAGACTGAAACCCGGTATTATTTATTTATAAAAAAAAATCATTTTTCCCCCCATAAAATAAAGGTTTTTCCCCAGTTCACCCCTATTTTACTGTTTTTTTTTAATTACTCCTTTTGGTTTAAAATAAAAAAAACTTGCAATTCACCCCCCGGGCCGACATCGACGAAAATTGTTCGATTTGATTGCTTGATTGAGAGGATTTCCCGCTAAAGCTAGGCGGGTCACAGGTTGATATGCTGAAATAAAAAAAAAATTAAAGAAAAAAATTTTTTAAAAAACCCCTTAGTTTAAGGGGAAAAAAAAAGGGGTTTGGGCTTCAAATATTGTGTTTTGCTTTATTTTGAGGATAAAAAAAGTTGCGTTGAAAAAAAGAGAAAGAAAAATTCTTTTGACATTTCCCCTTTCCAAAGAAAATTTTTGGACTAAATTTTTTTTATTTTAAAACCTCCGCTTTTCTCTACATAAAAAAAAGGAATAAAGGATTTTTAAAGCAAGTATATTGGAATTTCATTTTCAATTAAGTCAGACAAGTCTCACTAATTTCCAAATTGAAAAATTAACTTTTTTTTCGAAACCCCCCCATATGTGATCCGAATACCACTTCATTCGAAATTGATATTTACAACACCACCCCTCTCATCCTCATCTTTCAACCCCACCCCCATCAAACTATACGTTCATCCTTATCCACTATCAAAATAAAAAAAAATATATATCCATCTACACAATCTGCTAACATTTTATTTCCCTTTCAACACATCATCCTTGTCTTTTTTTAAAAGAAAAACCCAAATTTGGAACGGGGGGAAAAGGGGGGTAAAAAGGGAAAATTTCCGGGGGTTGAATTTAAAGTTTTTAAAATGATGGGGGAAAACACTTTCAAAAGGAGGAAGTGATAAAAAAAAGGCTCCCGGGAATGTGAAATTTTTCGCGTTGTTAACGCTGATTTAATTTTCTCGGATCATGTTCGTGATGTCGAGAGTTAGAGCATAATGCTCAACCACGATGTAAAGTTGTGGAGTTGGAAAGTGATACTTTATACCTCTATTTTATTTTTCTCCAGTCTTTTTCCCTTTTAGAGTAGACATTATGATTTGAAAAGCAGGGCAAGCCTCAAGAGGGAAAAACTAATCTCCTCCCCTTGATGTGATTGAAATAAGTATTGACTAATTTTATATTTCAGTAACGAATACTTTTTTAAAATTTACAAAAACATGTAAAATTTTTTAAGTAACGTAAAAATCAGTAACGATTAAAATTATTGAAACTATTGCAAGGAAACAAAAACGCAACAATTCGTAACGAATACCAGATTCAAAATAAAACTTTAGAATTGTTTATTTTCTAAAGTATTTATTTTAATTCACTAAAAACCATTTAGATTAAAAAAACCCATTTTTTTTATTAATGGTAATTTTAAAATTTCTTCTGATAAAACATCAATTATTGGTTCTTAAATATTACTGAGTATTTGTTAACGTCTCATTGTAAAGAGGGCTATTGGCGACGGACCTCGTAATTTTAAACCATGGTTAAGTAAAGAGGATAACATTTGAGCAGGAACCCCTCTCTTCGAGCTTCCAAGCGACGCAAGTGCGACGACTGAGCCTCAACAGATTTAACATGCATCAGCTTCTCTACATAAAGTGTCTTCAGCGGCTCTGGCGAACTCGGGGCCCAAGAAAACCCCACTTAAAAATTTGCCCTGGTTTAAGTCCCTTTTAAAATATATGCTTAAAATTTTTTTTAACCCTTTATCCCACCCCTTAGTTTTTCTGCGGGATTTTTCATGCAATATTTTTTTGGGAAACAATGATTTAAAATTAAAAAGGGTATACATAAACAAAAAAACCTTTGGGAAATTTAATTAAATTAAAAATTTAGTTAATTAATTAAAAAATGTTCAACTGTAAAAAAATTTAATTTTTCGCACTGTGCACTAAAAAAAAATAGTCAAAATTTTTCCTAAAAACTTTTTCTCAAAAAAAACACCTTTTTTACATTAACTATTTTTTTTTGGGCAAAAAAACAATCTTTTAAAACCGCTGGGAAAAAGCAATTTCTTTCAATAAAACTATTCCCCTTTCCCCGGGTAAAATACTTTTATCATAGAACCCCGTTTGTTTTATCTTGAAAGGTGGATTTTTTAAAAAACATTACTGCCCAAAAATCGTCGGGGATTCGTAAAATGGATTTATTTAATTTTAAAATTTAGTGGTACTCATAAAATACCGTCAGTTTTGGGTTTACAATGTTGTGGAACTGGATATCCCATTTTAAAAAGATTTTTTATACCTTTTTTGTATCAGATTATAAAAATATATTGGTGCTATTTGATATCCAGGTCTACGCGACAAAATTGTTTATTTAAAACCAAAAATGGGCGATAACATTACAATACGGTTACCTTGATGTTATAATGTGGTATTGTGTGGTTTTGCTGTGGGGATAAAGTATACTATAGTTTATTTTTATTGCTTTTTCCCATGGTAACCCGTTTAATTTCAGAGGATTTTAATTAGATTTCTTTGCAATCATTCTTCAAGCTTATGCTGTATTTTGTACTGTTTTCGAAAATGGATATTTCTAATATCATTGGTGAGTACTAGGATATTTTTTAAAGAATATGAGGCATGTGCTTTTATAGTTATTGTTGCAAATTACGCATTTCCACTTTATTTTACTTTTTAATAATACATTTTTAAACGTTTCTGCTCGATGAAATTCATTAAAAGCAAAGGGTTTTGGAATACTGCAAGTAATCAGCAATTATTAATTGGTATTCATCATTGATTAATTTTAATATATATTATGAATTATTTTATATATAATATAAGATAAAATTATACAATAAAATTATTATATATAATAACTATTATATTACATTATTATATATTACATAACATAAGTATTTTTATATAATATTGACATTAACAATTGATTGATATTGGTTATTTTCAATATATTTCTATATTTTTATTTGAAATATATTTCGAAATAGTTCTTTAAAATTATTTTCCTGGCGATTTATTACATCGAGGCTGCCATATTGAATTCCACATCAATCGACAACAAGCGCTGCTTAGCGTGATTCGTGTAGCACTCCGATATCAAATTAGTTCCCATATATTTCCAAATTATTTCTAAAATATTTCTATATTACTATACAAAGAAATATAAAGTGATGTTAAAGTTTTTTTTTCCTGCGTTATTCTTCAATGTTTTGTATACAGAAATAAAAAAAATATTTTTCTTATCGAAATACTTTAGTGTTATTTCTATTTTTCTTCTTCAGAAATTATAGCTTAAATGTTCTGATAGTTTTTATTAGTGATCAGTTAACATTTTTATTCATATAATTGTCCTAAATACATAAGAAATTACATATATATATATATAACATGAAAATGTGATCAAAATAACATGTATATATATATATATATATTTGTATTGTATTATTTGATTGCGAGAAGTCATATTATCTCTCTTTGTCTTAGTATTTCTTAAAAAATATTTAATAATTCAATCTAGCTAGAGACTAATAACAACACGCAGTCACACACACACAAAACCCTTAAGTAGAATAATTAAGATGAAATGTTAATACACGTGCTGAAATATAGTATAAAGTTTTTTAATCTACTTTTACTGCAAAAAATTTAGAAGCGCCAGTCACTTGAAAAGCTTTTTAAGATTGTATTTATGAGTCACTAATTTTACTCTTTATTGACAATTTAAGAAATTAAATTAACTGATTAATTTTTAGCCTTTTTTTTTCGTAACGTGCTTATTTGAGATTAAATTATTTTGCTTATTATTTTCCATATAGAATACATTCCCTGCAATTATATAATTTTGTAAATATGCATTGTATTTACGAAAGGTTCAATAGTAATTAAACGTCTCTTTTGGTGTTGGTTATGTGCTTTCTCTGTGATAAAGATTACTTATGCTGACAGAAAAAGTACGATATCATTAATTTAGTGTCCTTATCATAGTATTATTTTCATATTTTTATTTTATATCATACCAGATTTTTTTCGTATTTTTGATCAAGGCTTTATGTATCAAAATACCCACTCCCTTTTCTTTTTATATAAAAAAATAGCTATTTTAATATGAACTTTCAAAAAGTTTTCAGTTGTTGAAACATGCCTTTGATTTCTTTTAATTTTAGCTGTTCAGAAGGATAATTGAGTTCTATGAATTAAAATACCCAGTTAATTTGAAATTTAAAAAAATTTATACGAAATTTTAAAGACGTTATTATCATGATTAAAAGTCATAGAAATTATAAATCTCAGTTTATAAACATTAACATAAAATTGAGAAAGCTAATTTAAGTAATTGATTTTCAGATTATTTACACGTTTGTAAGTCGAGGAAAAATTTTGAGAGATATTAATCGATTAAAAAGTTTTTTAACTATCTAAATTAAAATTTTTCTTCCCATGTGTCAGATTTTTTTTCTCTTCTCCATTACTACATTAAACACTTTAAGTGACCTAATCGCTTCCTCAAGAAAATAACATTACCGAGAGGTAAACATAAGCTATTATTCTCCTTAGATACCTCTACACAATTTAATGTTCACAATGCATTTTTGGAAAGCAGAAAGATTGCCAATTCCTCTAAAAATCGCATCATAATGTCGAAGACATTTACAGTAGACTCAACCGTTGTCATCACGGATATCCGTCGTTACGGATGATGTGGCCCATTACTTCAACTTTGATCCTTAATTGTCTGTCTGTCATCAGGCGCGCGTGCAGGAAAGACCCTAAGTGACATGCTATAGGAAGGGGGCAGACGACGAGAAACAGACATTCCCCTCCATCCCACTTCCATCAAGCGCATGCCCTGTAAGGTAATAACACTAGTAGGTCGCCAAGTGCCAACTTTCAGCCTTTCCTCTTCCAAGATGGCTTCTGTGCGTGAGGATGTGTCCAACTTTTCAGATAAGTGACGACTCCAACCATTCTGGGATGACTTCCGCAATGGAAGGCTTAATCAAATTTCCCACTCACTCGGTGCGGGGGAGGGGGTCGTTTATGAGCATTGTGCGTGTGACTAGTCATCATAAAAGATGCCATCTTCTTTTAAGAAGGGTGGATGTGCAGGATATTGTTTGATGGAAGAATTTCTCGTAGTGAAAACATGGGGGATCACTGTGACGTGAGTCTTTTTTTCTTCCCGGAGAAGTGCTTTCTTTTGTCATCAATAAGAAAGAATATCGTGATGATTTCGTGATATCTCCGGAAGCTTGTCGTAATAAAACGTGCATATTCTGTATTACGTCTTTTATTTCTTGATGCCTCTTTGGGAAATGCATTGGATATACCGTTTACTCGTATGAATGTTCTTGTCAATCGCTTTTTATCCTGCATTTTTTTTCATCGCTTGTTTTTTCCCCTTTTTCGCTTCGACAAAGAGCTGTCACCGAAGATAAATGATTTGCCGTTAGGAGTTGCATTAAATAAACACAGATTGAAAATAAATAATTAAAGACAACAATGAAAACATTTTCAGACACAGGCTATTAAAAATTGGAAAGGAGTTTTTCAAATTTTTTTTTTTCATTTTCAGGTACATGTCCATCGTTAACTCTAATTTTCAAAAAATGACTCAACCTCTTCGAGGTTTTACTTTTTTTAAACAAAAAAAAAAAACAAAATTTAAGGCTTATATGAACTCAAAACATGACTTAATGAAGAGTAATTATCAGGAGAGTAATTTAAAAAAATTATTAGGATTTTATATAACATCACACAATTCTGTCTATATAAATACCAGATGAATTATAAAGGAGGACAATTAAAATGTTGCTTATGGATTTAAAATGACTTACATATGTTCAAGGAATGAAAGTCTGTCATATATAATTAACACAAAAGCAAGGATAAAAGCATAACAAAAAATTTTCATTGCACCCACATCATCATTATATCATAGATTGAATAATATTCAAAGAGCTTATAAAAGATTTAAGAAGCTTTTAAAAATATTTAAGAAACTTTTAAAAGATATAAGAAACACATATAAGTATTTTATAAAAGATATCCAACTATATTTGATAATATTAGTGCTGTTAAAAAATGCCGTTTAGCTTCAAATCACTTAAGTGTGTTTAATTTCATTAATTATTTTTTTTCGATACTATTAAAAACATTTTCGAAATTCCATCATGAATTATTGGTTAAAAAATAAAAATAAAAGAAATACCAAAAGAAAAATGAATGAAAAAAAATTCATTTTAAAGAATTTTAAATATTTACGAATCATTATGAAGCAAAAATGATTCAAATCGAAATATTTTTCAGTCATTAAATTTTTTTTATATTAAAAGATTTAATATTTTTAAATCACTGTTCATTAAGTTTACAATAATTTTTTTCCTGAAAACGAACTATGTAATTTTTTTGAATATTTTGATAATTTATTTACAGAATTTAACAATCAACTGAAAGCTAAAAAAAGGTAACAAACAATATTTGAGTGGTTTTTTCAGAAATTGAAATAATAGTATTGAAAATTTCACATTTTCCCTCTCCTTTATTATATATTTCAAAACTACGTATTGAATTCTTAATGTTATATTTCAATGTAAGTATGTTAAATGTTGTATTTCAACATTTTATTAATGGTAAAATTTGAAATATTTTAAATCATGAAGAGTGACCTAGTGCACACACAAAATTGCATAAGCCGTTATTAATTCAAAAAGCTTAAGAAGTTTTGCACAGGATACGCAAATACATAAAAATTTTCATAAAGTTCTTTTTTTGCTCCGAATCCTCTTTTTTCTTTGGATAGTTTTCATCATCTCATAATCTTGATTGCTAAATTTTCTGAGTATTATGCCAATTAAAAAACTAATCATTGCTTAAAGAGTTAGTATCACGTTAAAAAGCGTATTTATTTAATTATGTAATAATTTATTCTAAATTAATTCTCTTAAACTTCTTTCATAATTATATTTCCATATTTTCAGGTTTAGTTAGAGATGAAGATAAAAACAATCTATTTCTGTATACATTTAAATACTTGAATATTAAAAAAATCAACGCTTTCAGGAACATTTATTTTTATTTGTTTGCGTCATTTATAGCAATTTGCTTCACACATATATAAAAAATATTGCTTATTAATATTTAATTTTTAACATTAAATTAAGTCCTTTTTCATAAGAATTTCCTTTTAAATTTATTGAAATAATGTTCTGTAATGAACAAAATATGCAATGGTCGTTATCATATGTTTTAAAGACATAATCTGAACGTGAATTTATGCAAATTGGTAATAAGATTTATTAAATTCTTTTGTATAGTCTTATTTCTTCTTTTCGCGTAAAAGTTCTCTTTCAATTTAACTCTAAATAAGTTAAAATAATGTTATTAATCAAATACATATTTAATTTCATTCAATGTTTATTGCAAGCAATTTAAGTAGTATATTTTTCATTAACTCAATATTTAACACACTCTTTTTCGAGCTTTGAATAATAAAATTTAATTATTTGAATATAACATTACTTCTTTAAATAAATATGAAGGACTTAAAATATATTTAGTTAAAAATGGCTTTCATTAACTTCCAGTTGTTAATAATGAAAGCACTTTTCTCTAGAACACCAGTTCAGAAAATATTTTCTGTTCGGTTAAATTGTTCTCGAAGCCCATTTATAACTTTTGTATGAATGGCAGTTCAGTAATCATCTGGTAAATCGTAATTGTGTGGCATTTAGTGTTTAATGACTTCCCATAATCTCATGATTAACATACATACATTCGAAATATGTTTCGCAAATAGTCACGCTAGTTAAAATAAATGTTAAGCATTTTTCAAAGTATTATTACTGCTTCGCAGTTCGGAATTACCAAGAGTAATATTACTCTTTCTAATGATAATTATCTAAAGTAGATTTTGTTACAGAACACTGCTTTGTGATGCATTTCAATTTAGGATTTATTAAAATTCTTATGCATATTTAAATTTTTATGTAGATTTGTTTTAAGAGAGTTTTAAAAATTATATTTGTTCGTACGTTATTTTTTTCCATCTTTTGGTTTTTGATTTTCTACATTCCAAACAGATTGTTCTTTGGTATTTGTTGCTTATTCTAAATGATTAGAGTTATGTTTTTATAACTTGAGGAAATTAACAGTTAAATCATTATATGAATGTAGTTTTTGCAGTTTTTTTTATTTAGTTCATTACAAACAAATGACTGAAATAAGAATCTTAATAATGAAACAACACAATATTGTGACAAATGCTTTTACTATTAGGAAAATAAATTCCGCATAATGATACCAAATGCATTTCTTTATTAGATATATTTATTTAAGCTTCTTATACTAGATTAAACTGCCCAGAAAAAAACGTAAAAAGTTCTTAAAGCATAGCGAAATGGTATAACTTTTCCTTTAAATGGATTAACATTTGACTATATAATGTAATAAATTCTTATATTATTGTACTAATTTTTTTACATTTCTTCTGCTTCAAAAGTTTAAGTGAAATTGGTAATTGAATCATAAAGAGAGCAGCATTTAAAGAATGCTATGGTGATAATAATATCAGATTTATTATCATATATATATAAACATACAATTAACTACTACAGTGTTAGCTGTTCCCGTTTTGCTGAATTTCACAAACTGAATTATAGTACTTTTATTTAAGATAAGCATAAACTGATCACCTCATCGGAACGTCTGCTCATGCACCTCAGGGCCCAATGGTCACGTATACTGAGTTGGGCACAGTAGGCCTTGGCCATCATGGGCTGTCACGCCACTGAGATATGTTAAGTTAGTTAAAGGTACCAGTTACAATACAAAACTTCACACACACACACACACACACACACACACACACACACACACACACACACACACACACACACACACACACACACACACACACACACACACACACACACACACACACACACACACACACACACACACACACACACACACACACACACACACACACACACACACACACACACACATGAAAGAAAAGATTAAGATTCGTTGGAGAACGGGATGTTACATATCTCCCAGGATCGGCTATAACATCAGATCGTGGCCACGAAATTTCATCTTGGTAAGGGTAGTTAGATTACGTCTGTTGTTATCCATAACTGTTGAGTACCATGCAGGGTGACTGTACGATTTTGCTACGTTTCTCCGTCCCAATTATGAGGGAGAATCCCCGAGGTTTCGCGTTCTGGCAGTTCCCACTCTTTTATTTCTGCCACTAACCTCCCGAGAGAACCTTCGCTCAATGAATATTTAGAGTGCCTCCATGCCACACAGACCCTATGAATTTACAGACATCCATACCTTATTCAGGGTTTGAACCTTAGCTCTTCGAGACAACTGTCAGGGTCACTAACCACTGTCAGATCCGGGCGCGGAAAGTTAAAAATTCTTCATTCCTTTATACGGAGCAAACATTTGGACCTTTGGCGTTGTAGAACTACTAATGAGTTATTCTGCAATGAATTTACTGTAAAATCCGGCGTATAACACGCACATTAAGCACAAAAAAAGATTGAAATTTACGGGTGCGCGTTATACGTCGGGTATGAAAAATAACAGTTTCAAAAATAAAAAATACGGATAAGGATAAGAAAAAAAAGTCTTCTACACGTAGATCAAATACTGTTTGCTTGAGAAAAAGGCCATACCTAATGAAGTTAAAAGGATTCTGATATTAAAAGTATAATATTTTTTCAAAACCCTAGGATAATACTTCGAATATGTGGCTTAAAAACATATCAGCATTGTACACGCACACTTCTTATTATTTCGTAAAAAAGGAAGTGCGCGTTATACGGCGAATATACCTAAAAACTAAAAAATTCAGCTTGAAAGTATGGGCCGTGTTATATGCCGGTGCGCCCTTTACGCCGGATTTTACGGTAATTCATTTTTTCCCACGATTTGAAAATAATAAATATAATGAATTTAAATGTCAAGCTTAATTGTAGCTCACTTGAAGTTATGCTGAGTATCGAAACTACCCAAAACAATTTCTTACTGCTCTTCCAGAATAGCTCCCCTAATATACTTAAATAATGGATTCATGGACAATTATTAGTATCAAGATTGGAAATCACGAAAGATAATTTTCTTCTAAAGGGCGGAAGCGGGAGTATTCGAAAGATGCTTCCCTTTCATTTCTATTATATGGGTTTTAGTTACATTGTATTATTTTATAATACGCAATGAAATGTTCATACTATTCCTTATAGTGAATTTATGTCTTTAGTTTCTGACCTGCTTCTTATGAAAACTAGGACGATTTTTGCGATAGATAGTTGCAAAACAGGGAATCCCCAGAAAGTTTTCTAGTAACCCCAGAAATCCTAGATTTCTGGGAATACTAGAAATCTTGTACGCAAGAGGTTAATTGAGTTCCCTGTTTGGTCAGTAGAAAACTCATTTTCTGTTTTACGGGGAAAATTCGTAAACTTTTCTTTGATACACAACTTTGTCATATTTTTCTGTTGCATACAAAACTGTTACAACTTTTCTTGTACAGCAATAACTTTTATATGTGATGAATCTGAAAAAAACATCTTCAAAAAAGAATTTATAAGAAATAATGGTTGAAGAATAAGTTAAAAAATAAAGTTGATTGGGAAAGGACGCAAAAAGCTGTGTGTGATTCTCTTACAATACACCAAAGGAAGTAATTTACTTCCTCGTTTAAAATATTTTATTTGCCCCATTTAATACAATGTGTACCATACACATATTTAAAACAATGTAATTAGTTCTCATTTACTTGCAAAAGATTTGTTGCTTAGTTTCGAAAAGGTTTGCATTCTGGAGCACTTTCAGAAACATTGTTAGTCATTGTTAACATAATTACAAACACATCGTTTCAAAGACGGTTAGTCTAAAAGCATATATGCTTGACTGGCCTTTAATGATAATTTTTGAAATGATATTATAAAATAATAGTTACGATTTTTAAGAACGTTTTATTGCAATAAATTTATAAGGTATTGAAAAATTTCAAATGAGGAAACAAATTCGAAAATATATTTCTTACTAGATGCCATTTTGAAAAATGATAGGATATATTTAATATAATATCAGGAATAATTAATTGATTATTTTTTTTACATATCTAAATTTTTCAGTTTTCTTATAATATATATTTGTTTTTATGTGTTAGTTATTTTTTGAATTTAATTATTATTGATCATAAAAATAATTAAAGTGAGTAAACTTAATTATATAATTTTAGACGTAGTTCGAAAAATAAAATAAAAACGCAAATAACTTTGATTTTGAAGATTTAATAATAATAGAAAAGAATTATGCATTTTTAAACGAAATAAACATAGATTTGAAAAAACGCTGTTTTTCATATATTAGTTTTTAAATTGAATTTTATTGTTGCATATATATTGTGTTTCAATTTTTAGTAACATATGTTTTTTTAAAAATTACAACTCAAAATCTTACGCAGATTTTCAAATATTAAATTTTTTAAGTGAAATTTTGAGACAATCTTTTTTTTTGTGGTAAATATATATTTTTTCTTTTTCATGCTTGGCTTAAAACAAAAACATAATTTAATTAACTTTAAACACACACTATGGATACTATTTTTGAATCAACAAAATACTTCTTTCAAATTTTTTTTTATTTTTGTGGATCTTCTCAATCTTTTTAAAATTTGTTTCTACAATAAATAAATGAAACTTGAAATCTAATTATGTAATCCATTTCTTAACCCTGATAGACACTCGTAGTGACTTTCTTACTCACAGCAATTTTCAGTTTATATAAAATTGCTAATAGCGAATATTTTTTGAAATTCCTATGTGTGTGTCAAAGCCACCAAAATAATGAAAAAAACATTTCTATCAAATTTTGAAACACTTCAATATTAAATGTTTGAGTTGTTATTTTTTAAATACCGGTTTCTTTTACAAACAATTTAGTTTTACAGAAAATACATTTGTACTTTATTTATACCTTTATTAAGTATAGTCTAACTTTTGATACGTGTACAATGAAAATCATTTAACACAAGACTAAAGGGATTGCAATATTTATTCGTGTTAAAGGATATTGCCAGGGAAAAAAACGTAAAAAATTAAATTTATAAGTGTTTATTTTACTTACATACATATGTATATATCAGTGTTTCTCAAACTGTGGGGCGCGCCCCCCCTAGGGGGACGTGATAACCCTACAAGGAGGGAGCGAGCATATTGAAAAGTAGAAAACAAAAGATTGTTTAAAAAAATTATCAATGTACTAAAAGCAAAAAAAAAAAAAATAAAACAGGAAATAAGCACATTTACACTTATAAAATATATCCGTACTGCGCAATGAATTTTATAATCATTTTAAAGATACTACGTTCAGAACAAGTTTAATAATTATCAGTGTCACCATAGGCTTGTCATATATAAAATTAAAAGCAAACATTAAAACTTATATTGATAATTTAAACGATTTATAATTAATCCCTTAAATGCCAGTTAAAAACTACGTGATTTGCTCTCTAATGCCACCGTTTAACACGTAAACGAGCGTATCTGGTGTATTGGGAAGGGGAGGTTAAAGGAATAAAGAAACAAATAATCTGAAACAAGTAAATCCTTCGCAAAGACAATCAAGCTCCTTTTATTGCACTCCAAAGCCTTCGGAATAAATGTATGTATAGCAGTGCACAGAAAATATCGTACTTCGGGCAGACGTGTACATACGTCCGGGGCAATTAATACACTGGCTGAGTGAGACTTTTATATACGCCGGTGGTACTAAAGAGGTTAAAGTCAAACTGTAGGTTTAGCTTCAAAATATAGTATTATTGAATTCAATGTATCGTTATTGTATAGGGGGGGAATAATTTAATATTGGGTAGCGAATATTGAAAGTTTGAGAAGCACTGGTATATATGCATACATTTAATAAATATCAATGAAACAAAAGCATTCAACTTAGAATGTGACAAGAACTTAGAGAAATTTAATACAAAATTTTCAAATTTTTTAAAAAACAAAAGATTTTGAGATATTGAGATTTTGGAAAATAGTTTGATAATTTTCTTTGCATTGTTTTTTTAGCATCAAATTATCAAAAAATTATTCGATATCATCCATTTTGTTATTCATTTTATCATTGCAATGTGCGTCTAAATAACATTCCTAATTTCAGATGACGTGAGAACAAGAGCTGCATTATTCATTTAATTTTTATCTTCGGAATCTTCATCAAAGATATTTTTTGAGATGTGAACAAACTCCAAAATTCCTTTGTCTTCCATAATTGGGGCTGTACACACATGATCATCATCATCTACTGGAAAAATTCTTCCGATAATACAATATGACCAACTGATGTTTTCCGTATTTTGTTCATTTCCAGCTGAGGAATCTTTTCGTGTTAAGTGATTTTCGTTAAAGAAAAAAAATGCATAAAAATACATAGTAGTTTTTCGGGACTACTGTATTATTTCGTGTTAAACGATATTTCATCGTAAGCGTTTCGCTTTAAACGTATTTTACTGTATTATATTTTTACCAGTGTCAATGCCAAAATAAAAATTAAAAGCATTAAAAATATTTTATATTGAATCAGATTATGCAAGATCTGATCTGATGGGACACTATAGTTTTCTTAAAATTAGCTTCGTATTAAAGATTCCTATAATGTCGATAACAGTTATTTCAAAATATCTATTTCTAAAATGTATTCTGTGAATTGTTATTGAAACGTTCTAACTACCTCTCATACAAAGCACTCAACCTCCCAAACATTCTCTGCTGCGTTTTCTAAGATTTCTATTTATCTATCGTTTTTTACTTAAAATGGGAATCGTTACAAATGCAAAAGAAACACAACGTGCTTTTCCTTCTCTCCCTGGCAGACCTTGTTTAAACAGAATCCCATTGAAAGCAGGAAATAAGTTATTTATTGAGAGGGTGAGGTTTTCTCCAAGACCCTTCTGTCAAGTCGCTTTCTGCACCAATGATTAATAGGTTTTCTCCTTTCGCTGACGTGTATTTCCTTTTGTTTTCACTTTGACTAGCGGGGAAGCAACATTTACAGGCACGTGTTGAACTTCGTTTTAGGATATTCCGGAAAACAATTCACAAAAGAACTTTCTGGTATAATTATGGGTGCAGTTTGTTCTGCTGGGGAATAAAAGAAATATATTCAAATCACGTTTTCGTGAAGAAAAGAAGTGTTTCTAAATATATGGTAAGTAATTACGATTTCATTTGCGTTTTTTAAATAGAAGTAATTCGTATTTTGCTGAGTATAATTGATACCCATTTTTAATTATGTTACTTATAGAACCAAACCCAGGTAAGAAATGAATGGGAATGAAAAATGTTATTTTTAAAATATTGCAGTTTTGACAAATTAACAATTTATTACACTTGGAATAGTTTTTTTAGCTCTTAAGGTATCCGATTACGTTAGGAACCGTGATTTTAAAAAAGCACATAAACGGATAATTTTTATGATATCTAATGTCACTTAGATTAGAATACATGTAAACAATTGTTTTAAGGACATTTTGACTAAAAAAATATTTAAATACAATATTTTGGCAAAAAATTAACTTAGAATAACCTTCTTTCAAAATGTTCTCCTTTTATAAAAAATGCTTCTAAAATAATAATATTTTGCTTATATAAAGTAAAAACTTTTCAAGAGAGTCTGAACTGGGAGTTTTGAAAAATTCAAATTATTTTCAGAGTTACCACCAACAGAAATAATTATCGACGTTTTTTTCTTAAAATTTCTCCCCTCTGTTGTCGTAAAACATGGATAAACACACTTCTAAGTTACATATTTCAAAAATTCTAGTTGAGCCTCTGTACAGAGGTCTGAGCTATAGACAAGCAAAATATTATTATAATAGAAGCATGTTTCACAAAAGGAGAATATTTTGAAAATGGGTCATTTCTGTCCGGTTTTTGTCAAAATATTGAACCTAAATAATTTGTTATTGTAATACTATTCTTAAAACAACTTTATATACATTTTCTAATCTAAGTGACATTAAATATCATAAATATTATCCATTTATACACTTTTGAAAAATCATGGTTCCGAACGTAGTCGGATACCTTAATGGATTGGTCATTTTGTAGTTAAGGTAATTTCTGTTACTATAATTTTATACACAATTTCCTTTGAAAAGTTCAGCATAGACATAAGGTTTTTCTTTTGTTATTTAGTCCAAAATTGCTATCAGTAGTTAAAAAAGTAATTTGGAGTAATATTGATCTCTGAAAAATCCAGTAACGTACCAGTTAAGCAATTAAACATATCATTTTCAAACATTTTTTTTTTATTTTCGATAAATATATTCCAACAAAGGAAGATAGCAGTCTTACTTTTTAAGTTTTGATAATTTTTTCGATAAAAAGTTCACAGATTAAAGTAAATAAGATGTGTTCTTAAAATCTTGATAAATATTGCCATTTTAATATATTAACTCTCGCTTAATGTTATAACTGATTATGAACCAAAATATAAATTTCAAGGAATTCGAGTTCTATTAGTAAGTCAAAACAAGTAAATATATTTAAAGAGCCCTTTTTAAAAATTATTTATACACAAAATAATATTTAAAAAAAATTTTTTAGTGATATTATTCGTAATTTTTTTTATTTCTTACGTTTATTAAGAAGCAAACTAAGTTTTTTGCCATAGATTTGTCTAGCATACTCTATTCTGCTATCTCATAGCTTTCGTGGAACTAATAATCTTTTATTAAGCTATATAGTTTTATTACTCCTATTTGTCATCATTTGTTTTTAAATGTTTTTTTCTATTTTGCTTTTAATTTACAAAAATTGTTGATATGAGATCATTTTATTCTTATACTTTGACAAAGGAACTTCAATAAAAAATTAAGTAAAACTAAGTTAATACATAAAAGATAATGAAATGAAATATATACACTTTTGAATTCTTTTTGATGAGACTAACATTCATTTTATCTATAATTAACTATTATTTATTATCAAACAATGTAAATCAATTAATTGCTTTTCTCTAAAACTCAACACTTAACGTTTATAATTTACTTTCGAAAACTCGGAAATTATTAAATGATGCCATCCTTCCTTTTCCTCATTCATTGTTAAAATAATTATATCGTTAATTTTAATCAATATTTTTATTTCAAAATTTATATGATGAGATTTAAGTAAATTTTAAATTTAACTTGCTGTTCTTTTCTTGAGATATAATGATATCCTCTTTAAATAAATATATATCTGTAAGACATACAATTCGCTAGAAGATACTGGAAACATTTCGCAAACAAAATAGGTTTGTTGAAACAATTCATTTTGGAAACAAATAATAACCTGATATTAATGAATGACAACTGCGTAATCTTATTCTAGTCAGTATACTACTTCATACTTAAACTTATCTCTTTAGATGAGGATGGAATTTTACATACTGAAGTCATATATCACTATCATTTTTTCTTTTAGTATTTATATAAACATTGGAAAATGATTTGAAGAACGATATATTTTTGTATAAAAGTTGGTATATGTAAGAAAAAGGAGGGGAAAAACCCACCAATTTTTTCAAAGTTTCTGGTAAATACAGTTGTATTTAAAGATAATAATGTAAGCACTGATTTTGAAACTAAACCATTTTTGTTGCTTTTTATTAATATATTTCGAAGCTATTGTTTTCTTTCTGAAGTTTATTATTAATGTTTAATTCTACTGTTTTCATTCAGAGACACAATGTGTTTCAACTGAAATATTTCTCATAACGTTCTGAAATAAATTGATGATAAAACTTTACTAGTTTTACAGGGGAAAAAAACCTGGGCTTACTTGAGATATAATTTATATTCTTAAATTAGATTTTATTTTTAACATCATTACTTCCCCTATTTACCAAATATTTTGGTATCACTGATCCAAAAAATTTATTATTTTTCTCCAGCTTAATTCAATGGAATTATTTTACATTTGAATCGACCTCTGCGCATCTAAAAATCCTTATAATGTAATAAAGTTAATGAACTGTGAACCAATACTTGCTGAAAAAGTTTCATTGAATTTAAAATTACATTATAACTTGCTACCAAGTTCAGTATTCCACCTTTTCATTATGAAAACGTGTAAAGTATGTAAAGGCTTGGCACATAGCGCACGATAGACTAGAAAGAGTGGACTGTGGAGAGTTTTGGCCATTGAGCGGGAAGGAGAGAAGAAGAGGGTGGTCTGGAACGTGAAAATGGAGGAAGATGCCTGTAGCTCCCTGTGTCATTTATAATTGTAAATAGAGTTGTAAATATAGTGATATGGTTTGAAGAAAAATAGTAAAAACTGTAAATCCGGTAAATAAGTTTAATGTTTAATTCATCTACATGAAGATACTACAAGTATTTTCCTTTTTATATAATAAAAAATATATAATATAAGTGTACTATATATCAGTGTTCCGCAACCCCCGGTCCGCGGACCGGTACCGGTCCGTGGATCAAATACTAGTGGTCCGCGGTAATAAAAAGGTTGCGGAGCACTGCTATATATTATTCATATAATGCATAATTTTGTTCGAATCGCCTGATTTTAAATTTCAAACATTAATTCTGTTTCTCTAATGTGGTTGAAATTATACTTAAAATAAAATGAATGTTTTCCCAACTTATTAGATCGACATTAACTGGTAAACACTTCTTTGACACTTTTTGAAAATTTAAACTTTTCTTTCTGTAGAATGATTGTAAAGTATTTCCAAAATCCGTTGATTAAGGAAAAAGCCAAATGAATCTAATAGAATTTGCGTAGATTGTGATTAAAGAAACTCGTAGCGTATCATAACGCAGAGCAGAATATAATAAACCTAAAACAACGTACCATATAATCTGACGTGTTAAGCTCACTGTGTGTGTGTGTGTGTGCCGTAATAACGTGCACCTATACTTTTAAGCAGCAATTTTTAATTTTCAGGTATATTTGTCGTATAACGCAAACCCCCTTTTTTACGAAGAAACTTGGAGTGTGCATGCACAATACTTTTATGTTTAGAAGTCATTTATTATTCCAAGCCTTAAAAATATATATATTTGTTCTTTTTACGAAACATGCTTTCAAAACGTTTATATAATATTGTGAAAAAGCGCAATTAAAGAATAGGATTAGAAAAACAGAATTGATTTACTTTTCTGTGCTTGAATTGCTTACGTTTGAAAATTCACAATGTTAATAAGGGAAAAACTCGATTTTTCTATTTTTTTTTTTTTTGTATTTGCTAGCAATAATTTTTTGATCACTGCCTAAATTTGGGAAGGAACAGTTTCCAAATCCAATTTTTAAGGATCGGAATTCGACTTTCATTTTAACACTAAATGATGAATTTTAAAGGATAGATGTAAAAATGTATGATGTTTAATATTTTCATGCATGGTAAAATATTTTAGCGACTTCGCAAAAATACAAAAAAATCATAAGAATACATTTCATATTTATTGTTAATAGTAAAACTTATATGTTTGATGTTAAAATAGACACCTTTTCAGGAGTTCTAATACCAGCGATTGGAAAATTAAAATGAATCTTGTACTTTTCTTTTTTATCGCCTTATACCAGTGTTTCTCAAACTGTGGGGCGCGCCCCCCTATGGGGGCGGTATACCTCTACGAGGGGGGTGCGAGCCTATTGAAAAGTCGAGAACAAAAGATTGTTTAAAAAATTATTAATTTACTGAAAGTAAACAAACAAAATACTTTCTGATATAATAAAACATAAAATACACATTTACACTGATATAATACGCTTATAAATGTATCAGTACTGTGCAATGTATTTTATTATTAATTTAACAATACTAAGTTAAGAACAAGTTTGATAATTATCAGTGACCCCATGGGCTTGTATTATCACTTATCTTGATAATTTGTACGGTTTTTAATTAATTCCTTAACTGCTGATTAAAAGTTACGCGATTCGCTTTCCAATGCCTCCATTTTCCACGTAGACGAGCGTATTTTGATGTTTTTTAAAGTGGAGAAAAGGAAAATAAGCAAATATCCTCTGAAATAAGTAAATCCTTCGCAAACACTGTCAAGGTCCTCTTATTACATTCAAAAATCTTTGGGAAAAATTTTATGGATAGCACTGCACAGAAAAGATCGTACTTCGGAAAGACGTATATATACTTCCGTGGCAATTAATACTTTGGCTGAGCGAGACGTTTACATACGTTGGTTGCACATAAGAGGTTAAAGTCGTATTGTAGCTTTAGTGTCAAAGTATAGTATTATTGAATTCAACATATTGTTATTGTATGGAGGGGGCGCGATAAAAATGATGATTGAACATTGGGTCACGTGTATTGAAAGTTTGAGAAGCACTGCCTTATACATATTATTTCAATGCGGATTCCAAAAAGATCAGTGTAAAATCAGCAACTATTTTGGGATGCAGGGTTTTTTCTTCTGGGTTTTTTAGAGAATGTAGAAGGTGAAGTAGAGAGTAGAGACTTTATATAAATCAGTATATTTTGAGAAAAGGAAAAGTTTTTGGAAGTTGTTAATGGAAGAAAGTTGAAGGAGGGTTATGTAAGATAGTTTACATTGTACAGTATTCTTTTACAGCTAGATTTTTTTTTCCAGTAGCAAAAGTTGGGTCTTTGCTTGAGATCTGCATAATATAGAAATAATAAATTGTGAATTACACTGTTTAATTTATTTAGTTTTATTCCTTGAGAAAAGAACTCATTTCAAAAGGAATAGTTAGCATTTTATTATTAAAATCTTTTACCTTATATATAAAAATAATCTTTCAAATTTAAATAAGTGACTCTTTTATGTATAATTCAATCAATTTTTCTCTATACGACTTCTATTTTTTAATTCCTACTATTAGCTCGCACTGTCTATATATTTATTTATTTATGTATTTGTATATTTATTTATTTATCTTGGTGGAATTTTCAATCTTTAAAAAATCTTTTAAAGCCTGAATTGAGCTGAAATTTTATATACAGGTTTTTTGGATGGTTTAAATAATTTAATTATAATTAATAAAATTTAAGATTAAAATAATTATTTAAAGGATTACAAATCACCACGTTGGTGACTTAGCGACCCTTTTGGCGACTTTGTCAAAACAAAAAAGGGTTTTTTTTCTCACGTGTTAAAGATTCAGTTGGACTAAAATTTAAAAAAGGACAATACGATATTTTTGAAAATTTAAAAAAACTAATTCCCATTAATTTTTGTGATTGTGCCCTATGTATATACATATTTATATTATTTAATATTTAATAAAATGCTAAAATAAAATTTTTCTTTGGGTTTTTAAGAGATTGATTTAAAAATTTTTTTTACATTACTTGTTAAGATATATATGCTTCTAAGGGTTTATCCATGACTAGCTCTGGCATGTGCTTTAGTACAGCAATCAAATTTATAAAACTTTGCATGTTCAAATTTAAAAAAAATTATAATGGGGCATCTAATAAATAAGACTACAAATAATAAATTTTCATTTAAAGTAACAATAAAAAAAGTAATAGTTCCTACATTCAGTTCAAATAACTGAATTTGTGGCCTTTTATCTGTTAAATTCTCCATTTATATTAGACTTAGATAAATAAACAAAATAATCATGTAACAAATCATCGTGTTCTGCCGATGAAAAAAAAAAAAAAATTTAATATGTTTGTTCAATGCCAATTTAAGCTCATTTCGGGCCCTGGTGCAGAAGATCTACAGATCCCCTTGGCACTGGCGGATCGAAATTTATAACCATAAAATCTGGTTTAATCCAGCTTATCCGGGCCCCTTGGTGGCCGCCAAAACATACAGTCGACAAACTGGCACTGTATTTGTGCTTTATTTGTTGAAAAATTCTTACTCAGCTTTGACGATTTAAATTATTAGGTTTCAAATTTTGAGGGAAGGCTTTTTAAAAAGTCACGTTAAATTCAATTTTTTAAAAATTGTAGTTAAAATTTTAAAATATTAAAACCGTTTTTTTTAATTTCGTGAAATTAATAAATGATATTCTAAAATTCATTTTAAAGACAACTTTTCCCAAGGAAATTATAATTTATAAACAACTATTTTTTTTTATAACTGAACCGATAAATATTTGACAAATGCTTATCATTTCAGATTTTGTGTAAATTTAATGTGAACAATTTCAGAAAAATCCATATAACCTTCATTATTAATTTAATTGGACTGGAGATAAGGATTGTATTAAAAAGTATAAATATAAATTCTAAGCGTTTTGTAATATTTTTTACTAAGCGTTTTGTACAAACTTATTTTCATAAAGTTAGTTTTCATCTTTTTCACATATAAATTACATCAAATTAAATGAATAGTTTAAGTTCATTGTTTGAATGAATCATTTTCCATATTATTTGTGTACCGTTGTGAAATTAACATCAAATTCAAAATAGAATATAAAACAAATAAGGTATATAATATTTCTTACGTATGTAATATTTTTGCATGTAAAATTTAAACAACTATTTCCTAACGTTCTTTTAAGTTCGCTATTTTACTGTAAGCTATCAATTAAATCAAAATCATTTATTTTTTGTCAGATCATTGCTACAAAAAACAAAACTGATACTTATTAAACTTGTCATAATTTTTAAAAGAAAAATTAAAAATTGATCTTTAAATTTAAAGATAACATGATGAATATTTTAATTGATTTCCACCTCATTTGTAAATACTTTTCTAATAAACTCGAATAGTTTTTTCCCCATAAAATGTAACAAACATTATAAATTCTAGGAATGTCAGTATGAAGTGAAAAATTAGAAAAGTAAAAGCACATTATTTGTGCGTTAAAGTAAAAAAATTTTGTCTTTTTAATCATTTTATTCTTTATTGAAAATAAATTAAACAGTCATTTCTTAAGCAAATTAAAATGAGTAACAATAGTCGTGTCAAATTTCTTTTGAAAGAAAATGTGTGTGTGTGTGTTAAATGAATTTTTAAAAACGCTTGATTACTTATTGTAGTTTGTGAATTTGTCTTTCTGCTTTGTTTTTTTTTCTACGTAATTACTTTCATAAATATTTTCTCATTCTTCTTCATTATTTAAAATGTATACAGTGTATTAATATGTCTTGACTCAATACTTGCTCTTTTAATTAAATTCATTTTCACATTAATTTTTAATTTATTCATTGTTTGAGACGTTCTTACAGAAGCGAATAGTGAAAGAATTATAAATCTACAGCGTATTTTTTTACGTTAAAATGTCGGTTCATGAGATTATTGAAGTTTGATTTTTGAATATTAATTACTAGAAAATTATTCATTTCCCAGAAAAGGAAAATGTTTTCATTCATTCTTGAATTGGTACTATTTACAGATAAAGAGACCAATAGATTGAAATATTTTATTTCTCTTGGATAACTTAAAAACAAAAATACGAACGCATGAATATAGATTTAAGTCTCTAAATTATTAGTAAAAATTCAGCTTTCGACAAGGTAATAATGTATATCTAAATATTTAAAATTCTAATCTTGTTTCTTTTTAATTTTTAAAAAAAATATTTATGCAGAGAAAAATAACACATAATCCATACATGGATTTGACTTCTGTTTATCAAAATAATGTACGATTTAATAGAGAAGACTAGTATGAAATAAGGGTTAGTTCATGCATTGATTTAGTATCAAACGATGATTATTAATCAATTTTAGACTGAATTCCGTTCCCGTTAACAATACACAGATTGATATTCTTCCACAATATCTTCATTCAAACAAGTTAGAAAAAAAATTGTCATTGAAACACAAATTCAATTCATGGACGAATAATCAACTTCTTATGTACCAGACTGCTCTTTTTAGCGCACATGCAAATCCCAGATTTCCGGGGATATTCACCTCGACGTTACAACGCACATTTCATTTTTCCCTTTGACGCTGAGTGAGTGAATCTTCACTTCGCACTGTTCAGCTACACGAGGGCTTTTGGCGACGAACCTCGTACTTTTGAACTATGGTCAAGTGACTAGGGCGACACCTGAGTTGGCACCCCCTCTCCTAGCTACCACCCCACGAGACGATCTTTGAGCTCTCGAAAGATTTAACGAGCATCGCTCCTCTACACGGTGGGTCTTTAGTAGGGCTGGGCTCGAACTCATGACAAACCAAACACGAGTCCGTTACCTTGACCACTACGCTACCGCGGCCACCCTTTTGACGCAGACCAAGGCGAACGTTCGATCGTGTTTTGTTTCGCTTCCTAAAGTTTGTGTTACTATTTTGCTTTTGATTTTTACTTTTTCTTGCCAATATGGCATCGTCGTTGTATTTAAACGAATAATACTGAATCAGAATATTTGCCAGAAGTCGATAAATACGATAGTGAGTCTGATACGGATTTATCTCTTTGTGACAAAGAACATGAAGAAAAGGAACAAAAATGATAATACACTTATGAAACGCATGTGGAAAAGGTTTTTGTTCCAAGGAACATTTCGGGAAATTTCCCGAAGATTTGTAATTTTAATTCTATTATTTCAATTTTTTCAAATTTTTTTTAACCTTGACATTTCGTAACTGTTAGCTTTTGTAACTTTATAACAATCATATATATAATATATATATATAGTCAATTTTTCTTACAACGAGAGATCACATTTTAAACAATAAACTCCGACAAACACATAGACAGCAGGAAAATCACACAATGAAGGACAAGAGAGTAATCGAGATAATAAATATAAAATGGATGCTGCAGTGCCATGAACATTACTGACTTAGGACAGTTAGTATAAAATTAATTTATATAAAAGTGGGGGGTTTAACATGTTTTGGCCAGAACCCCTTTTTATTTGTAAAAACACTGAGCAAAACAACAGGAAATAATGGATAGAAATATCCAAATCCATTACAAGATAGAGGGAACTTACCTAAAATGCACTAACAAATGCAAAGCCCGCTAAAAACTGGGGTGGGGAAAAATTCAATTTGTTGCCAGATTCTATACCCCCAATACAGAGTTAAATCAAAAGAGTGGCTGAAATGTAGCACTTAACAAAAAAATTAAAAATGGTATAAATTAAAATAGTTGCATATTATAGCATAACTATAATAACACCAGAGTAAATATGAATAAAATAATAGTAAGAAATTTCTAATCTAATATTAGACTATGGAGATAACTATAACAATATATTTGTTTATAGTAATAAGCATTATCAATCTCAAAATTTTAATCCTAACTATTTTGAATAGCTTTATTTATATAACTATTAATAAAATAAATTGGGTATTTCTGATTTAAGCAATATTTAGTAAACTGTGTATAGTTACTTATAATGTCAAATTTTTTTTGACACAAGAAATTTATTACGTTGTATATAATTAATAACAATTTTTTGAATATAGAAACATGTACATTACTCCTCCCAATGAGGAACTTTATAATATTAAAAATTAAATACTTCTCTTTTATCATAAATATTGAAACTATTACATTATCATATAATTTGACATGTATGTCAAGAAAATTTGCTTCATTGTTGTTATTATTTGTCTGTATTAAATTAAGATATTGTGGATAAAAATTATTGTTAGGTATAAAATTGGCTTGTTTTGCCAAAGATGATTATATCATCTATATAACGATAAATATAAAAATTTTGAATTATTAATGTAACTACTTTCAAAAAAAATGTAAGTATAAATTGGCAAGACAGTTTGCTGCAGGGCCACCTTGTGGCAATCCTTTAATCTGCTGATAATAGTTACCTTATGAAAATATATAGTTCTTTAAGTACAAACCCAAGTAGTGACCAATTATATATAACATTATTAAATAAATTGTCTTATGTAAATTTACAAATATATTAATCAAATCATCAATATTAATAGAGTTAAAGAGATCTTCAAAATCTAAACTATAGACTGAATAAATTTTTATCTTTTTATTTTCAACAAGTGATTTGCTATTTTTTAAAAATGGCTGAGGAATTAAGGTTATTTATTGTTTCATGCAATATTTCATGGAGAATTTTGCCTGTTTTGCTGATATATGTATTAAAACCATTTGTAACTGTCCTAAATTTAACTGGGTCTTTATGAAATTTGGGAGTTAGGGAAAAATATGTGGAAATTTAAAAATTATTAATTTGAATTTTTAACTTTTTATGAAAAGCCAAGATACGTTTATTTATTTCTCTATCAGAAACAGAAAACTTAATAAAACTGTATTATTATCGAAATAATTGTTGATCAATAAATTATAATAGTATTTCTATGAATGCAAAATTTCCTGGCACTTTATCAACATAAACTATAATAAATTTATTTTTGTAAATTTTAATCTGACTTTTAATATTATAAAAATATTTTATTATCTGTACCATAGTTATATTTATTAAGCTGCTTTGTAATTTATCCCATCTATCTATCATTTATCTATCTATCTATCTATCTATCTATATATATATATATATATATATATATATATATATATATATTTTTTATATATATATAAATTTTTATATATATATAAAATTTATTAAAATTTTGTTTTCCCGCTTTTACACTGGTTGTCCCGGAATAGGCCATTTTTTCCCATAGTTACAAGAGTTTGTTTAAATGCATGTTCCTACGGGGTTACATGGAGTGCAAAGGATTAATGGCATGGTATGGAAAATACATAATTTTACTCTATTGTACAGATCATTACCTATTAATATAATTGACATAATCTTTCGTTATTTACTACTTTTATTTATTTGTTTTTGGTGTGTGGTTTGAATTTTTTTTAATTTACCTTTTAATCAGAGAAGAGCTATTAGTAGTAGGATACCTGAAAGAATCGGGCTGAGCCGAAAGGTTTTACAGTAGAGATACTTAACCTGGGCCGGGCTCATGGCCCGTGAACCAACAAATTCACATATTGGAGAAAAATGCATTAAATATTTAGCGAGAAATTTTATTAATCAAATTCTATTAATCCCTTATATCAATTTTGGTATTGATGTCGTGCTGGTATGATTGTGAGATAATTTTTTTTTTTTTTGCAATTGTAACGTTTAGTGATAACAAATAACAGTGGAGTAGCGACCATTTTTTGGGTGAATCTAATTTTTAATTAATCCTTATGTCCTCCAAGCAAAAAATATCTAAAGAATATATGTTGCTTGAAGACAATTGGATCATGAGTATTTCGTTGAGAAGAATAAACATGGATCAACACATTGTCTGGTTTGTCGTGAAAATGTTACAATAAAAAATATAATTTTGCTAGTCACTCTAACACTAAACACACAATTCTTTCAATGCCCCCCTTTTCTTAAAAATCTTTTTTAAAATGAAAATAAAATTTGGGTTTTTAAAAATTTTTAATAAACAACCTTTTTTTTGGGGGGGTGGGGACATTGATAAAAAATCGAAATTACCCATAACGGGAAAAAGGTAAAAAAACCTTTTTGTGAGTTGAGTTTGATAGGTTTTAATATAGTTTTAAAATAAAATCAAATTTATACGAGTTTTTTAACATTTTGATCAATTTTCCACATTTTAAATGTCCTTAATCTTGTAATGTCCCCCTCCCAATAATTCTAATGTTGCCTCCTGCGGCCCGCTTGAAATAGTTACCATATGTATATGAGGCCCGGCGAAAGAAAATGAAGGGTTGAGTACCACAGGTTTAGAGCTACAAACCCCGGTCCCCAGAGAATCAATCACCCCAGTTCACAGCTTTTACATTTTTTTCCCAAGTACACAAAGGTAATGAACCCCTTAATTCTGAGTCGCTGTCAAGTGACGAAGGCAGCATTTGAGCTTTCACTCCATTCTCCAGTTTCCACACCACTCTAACATGAGGACTTTGGGCACCGAAAAATTTAATATGAATCAGCCGTTCTACATGGAGGGCTTTTTCCCCATCGTCTATAAATAGGAAGCATCTTCAACGTAAGAAGCAAATTTTCGGTATTTAAAGAAATTTTTTTAGTGGAATTTCTTACTGTAAAACATTAAAAATATGCTACCTTGCTTTGTTGCATTGGGAAATGTTTTCATTAAAAGGTAGAATTGGAAAGGATATCTAATATGAATTCATTTTCCGTGAAATAAGTCTGTTAAATTAGAAGCACGATATGAAATGAATTTTACCAATGAAAATTAATATTTGTTCATAAGGAAAAATGTCATAAATGTGTAAAAATTGTGCATTTTTCAAAAATAGAATTGTAAAAAACAAATAAGAAAACTTTATGAATCAAGTAATCAGGATTGAAAATGCACATAAAAAATACGAATTTGGGAATATTTTTTGAAATCTGGGAAAAAAATTTAATTAAATTTTCAGAGGGTGAGTGGGGAATTAAGATTTTGGGATTACGAGCTAGTTACATTAAACAAAGAGAATCATCAAAAAAATTAAAAATTACGGAAACATATTTTAATTGAGATTTTCCTGATTAAATGAAAAACCATTTGTAATAAAAAATAAAATATAATAAAAAAACAAATATAATATTCTCATCTTAGATTAGTAACGTTGTTTAGATATTATATAGAAGTAATAAAATAAATTAAAAAATTCTACTGTTTTTCCTTGTTCCTTAATTAAAAACTAATCCCCAATTAGCAAACATAATAACCTATTATTTCCATGCGATACAGTTACATGCTCTGTTCTTGATTGAATTGTAATCAGTGTGATTAAAGGCAAAAATTGATGTGGCCAAGGGTAATGACTCAATGTTGTCACTTGCGCCGTCTCAATAAAATTAAACTTCAGGCAGTGAATTAAATTTGTTTTCTGATACATTTAAATGAAGTTAAAAATTTCAAATTAAACTTAGTCTAAGCATTTTATTTAATTTCCTTTTTACGTAACTTTTTCTTTTAAGAATAGCTTTCATTTACTTTTTCTTCGCTAATTCAAATTTTTTCGATATTAATAAGAATAATTATTCAAACACTTCATATATTTGTTATGTATAACAGAATTTTGTTATTAACATATAATAAATAAAAATCATTAGCAAAAATTTACTAGTGGATTTTATCTAAAGGGATTTGCATTTTTGTCTTTGTTCTGTAAGAATTCGTATGAAATTATTAATATATTGTACTGTTATTTATGCAGGATATAACATAACTCAAAGAAAAACATGTCATTTATAGAAGAAATATAATTTCTTGAAAAGAAAAATGGAAGAAAAGAGCTTATTTTTATGAAGGCCTATATTTTATTTTATCTATCATAAATAAATGATAAAATATTATTGCCGCAATGAAGTGTTAAAATGAAATGAAAATGTCATGAATGTGTAAATACATTTCTTCAAGTAATGTTTCAAATAATCATTTTTGACGTAGTGTTTATTTTTTCATATGTATCTTCATTCATTGATCAAATTTTGAAATTTGATCCTAAATTCAATGAATTGGACAAATAAAAAAGGTGGGGGGGCTGGGATCTGATATAAATATCATATGTTCAAAAATTTTTGGTTAAATAACCATGCATAAAATATAATTTAAAATTAGTGTTTTCTATGATATAAAATACCTATTAAACTTTTAAATTTGTATTGCTATTTTTTTGCATAGCTGTAATGTGTAAAAAAAACACTATTTTTTGCAAAGATGTTTTTCCAAAAGTTTGCAAGGCTGTATTTTTTTTTACCAAACCTACAAATAAGTAAGTTTTTATGCAAATGATAAATACTTTCAAGTATGAATATATTTAATATTTAAACTTAAATTGTCTTCCAAGACTAAATTTTACCAAGACAGTATGTAAAAAAACATTTATCTGTACAAACAATGTCAATATGCTATCTGCAATACTTAATATGCTTACTTTTTTCCTATTTTTCCCGAAAAAAAATCCACATTAACTCTAGTAAATCAGTATAAATTTCTTGTAAATATAAAGAACTTAACTTCTTTAATGCAAAAAGAAGTTCATAAAAGCTTCAATACGTATATATTATCTAAGCGCCTACAAAGACTAATATATATAATTCTTTTTTGAGTTCTATTACATTCCTAATAACAGAAAAAAAACACACACAAAAAAATACCCCAAAACACCAACACCACAAAAACTTACACACACACACATTTTAGCTTACACACACCAACACCACACACAAATTTTCACACAAACGAAAACATCGACACACACAAGACCCATTCACAACACAACACAAAAAAAAAAACCCCTCTCTCACCTCTTCAAATCTCCCTAAATACCCCTGAAATGGAAAGTTAAGGAGTAAGAACGGAGATTGAGAAGAAAATAAGCAGAGTCTAAAAGAGAAAAAGGGAAAGATCATTTTCTTCTTCAAAAGAAACACACAAGGATAAAGAAAGAAAGATGGGGTGGGGGAGGGATCTAGACTTCTGCTTTGGCGTAATCACACATTTCCGTTTACTTCGAATTCGGGATCGAGAGAGGATCAAAAGATATGAAGTGATTCTTTTCTTTTCTTGTCAACGTTTCCAAAAAAATTCGCACGTTGATCCTAAGAGGAGGGAAAACATGTGTTCTAGAAGATTTGGTGAATTTGTTCGTTCTGTGTCTTTCGGAAAATTTATTTTTTAAGAAAGGGAGGGAAGGTGTAATAAAAAAAGTCCATTACTGGTTTTGCCATTGTTAATCTGAAAAAGAAAGTCAGCTGCAATTCATTTGCTTCAATTCAGAGTTTTCTTAATGATTCCTTTCCAAGAATAAAAATGGAAATTATTTTTAGTTTTTGTAAGGTTAACTTGTAAAAAATTAGAATAAAATTTTACTAATAAAAAAGACTAGTATAATATTAGTTCAAGGCACTTTTAGAATTAACTTAAAAATGGCTTGTAATCATCGATTGAATATTTGTGATCACATTGAGTCTAATTTTTTAAATTAATGAACTGAACTCACACTTTGAGAAAAAAAGAAAGTATACTTTAATACCGTAAATCCTGTTAGGAGAAAACTACATGTTTTGCAAAGTTCTTATACTTTTATTCGTATAATGATTTGGAAGTATTTTTAAATAGGTTTAGTTTGCCATCTTTATCTGATTTTGACCATTATTAAAATAAGTTAATAAAATGCAATGTAAGTAAAGATTTAAACCAACAAAATATCTTTTAAAGTTATTTAATGGATCAAAAAAGGAGGTATAACGGGACAAAAGAATTACGGTTTAACATTAAAGTTAGATTAAAAAAGGTAAGAGATGTGCTGCTCTTTTACACCGCATCAGATTTTTGTGTCATAGCTGGTGACAGGAAATCAACTGCTGAAGAAGGAAAAGATCCAATCTATCTCTTTCAGTGTCTATTGGAAATCAGACTCATTTCCTCGTGATGCTATAAGCAATGCCACAGATGGATTAGATAATACAACACATTGGGTAAAAAAACTACTCTTTAATTAATATTACATTCCAATATTATTCATAAATATTTTGAAATTAATAAACAGCTTTTTATACTTAATTCTTTCTATAAATATTCGAATTACGAATTATCGATAATACCATTGTCCTTTAATGCTCCTATATACACTATCTATATGTATGTATATATTATATTTATATTTCTATAAATACATCATACTCGTATTTCTATCTACATTCTACTCATGCATGTAAACATGAATACATGATATTCGTTTTTTCATATTAATTTATATTCATTTGTGGGGATAAACGATATCGCAAATAGTTTGACGGTAGTAAAAACGTATTAAATTTTAATTATTTAAACTATACCAGAATCAAATGGAAAACTACGTAAGAAGTACAATTTGACACTGAAACCAACTTATGTATTTAATTATTATATCGATGCATATACTTGAAGATGGGAAAGAATTATATGTACAAGTATAAGCATAAAAAGACAAATAATATAGCATCATATCATTAACACTTTTTAAATCTGAAACGCGACATGATTTTGAATGGCTGATATAATTTTGTTAATTTACATTACGTTCAAACAACCTCGTATTACCCAAAAAATAAAAGCATTGATTAAATTATACAGTTATTTTTAATAAGTGAGTTGCATAACAGTCAAACAAAACAGAAACATTAAGTAAAACTTAAAGCATTAATACAAATTTTGTAGTTTTTCACTGCTTTTACACACACATTCTTCATCATTCCTTCCAGTGGATGCGTTAAAAGCAACGCAAATTATATAAAATGGGTTTCAAATATGGATACATTTTAAATGAAAATTAATATATTAATCTGGTTATTTTTAAGTATCACTTACAATTAAAAGCAAAACAAAAAAACTCAATACTAATGAAATATGCCTCGTATTGTTTGAAATTATTGAATTTCGAAACTCCTTTTGAAGAATAAAGAAAGGGAAAAAAAGAAATTTCAGGGATTATTTTGTGTAGCAGGGAATATATTTTTTCTCTATTTCAATTGTACTAGGTTGATTTAAATTTTAGGTTGTTGCATGCTAATTAGGGAAAAAACACTCAATAAAACGATTGAAAGCAGTTTGAAATCAGTATCTACCCTATTAACTATTAATTTATTCTTAGAAAAACAATATCTTTAGATATTTTTATTTTTTTACTAGGTACTTAATTTTAGCTATAAGCGAGTTTTAAATCAATTATTTAAGTATCAATCAATTATTCGGAAAGCTTTTTAGTTTTAAGTTTGCTTGTGTCTTTCTGATTAATATTTTTTTTATTGTATTTATTTAAAACTCTCGTTATCTTAATTATTTCAGTCTCATTATCATTTCTAACACTAGAAGTATATAACAAATAATACAAAAGGCTGAAGATTTCTTTCTTTGCAATTATTTCAACTGCAAAGATGCTTTCCCTAAAACTTTTATTGATTTTCATAGAAAAAAGTGAAAATGTCAGCATAAAAATAAAGCACTGAAGAAGTAAATAAAAAGTTTTCTTCGCTTGTTACGAGTAAAGACAAAAATTAAATGATTGCTGGATTTATAAATTGTCACAATTCTAGATTAAATTATACGATTCTGTATGCATTTTTATAAACATTCTTGCTTAGTTTATTGATTAATGCATATTGAGCTTTTAATTCTTGATTATATTTTCAAGAGAAAAAAAGGGAATCTATTGCATTTTAAATAATTCAAACTTTAAAAAAATTTTGATACATGTAATATTTTAAATTTTCAGGTCATATGTGTCATCTGAGATACATAGATATTTAGTTATTTTTAGAAATAAATTAAATTATATTCCTTACTTTAGTTTCCTTCCACAGTATTTAAAATTAATTAGAACCTATATCTGACGTATATAAAGCAGACTTTTAGGTCTACAATTATACATAGATAATTATTATTTGAAAACTAATACTTATGATAAAATAGAGCTTTAATTTTAACGACGATAAAGTACCTTACTTTACTAGCAGTCTTCTTACATGTATTTTTAGAAACATCGTTCTTAATTATATAAAAAGTAATAATGATATAGTTTCAGATAAATCAGAAATTTATTATTATATCAAATTTTCTTATAGATATTGCTTACAATGGGAATATCCTAATAGCTTTCCTTTCACATATATTTATATAAATAAGAACAATTAGTTCAGTGTTAGAGAACCTTTTTACTACTAGAGGTCGCATGTTAATTAAGTAGGTTATAGTTTAATTTATAAAAAGGCTGTATAGGCTGATGTACTTATAAATGCGACTTTTATGTAATTATTATAGTTTTTATATTGCTTTAACAGTTTGGTGAATTATATAGAAATAATATTAAAAAAACTAAATCCATAAGCCTTTATTATTTGACAAAAAAGGTTACAATATAAAATATTTTTGTTTCCACTTAACAGTAAAATTTTGTTATAACATTAATATTTAATTATTATTTTTTCAATAAAATTATTAAATTTATAAATATTATTGCAATTTTTTGCATTTCACTGTTGATATTTTTATTTCTAAAAGCAAATATATATATATGCATATCAAGATTTTTAAAATATAATAAACAGCTAGGTATTTAAATACTACTTAAAATAAAAATAACAAAGTAGAAGTAATTTTAATAATTTTAACATTATAAAGAAACACAATAAAAAATAAGAGTACTAACTTATAAATAACTGACATAGCAACATTCGAAACATAACTTTGAAATCTGATGAAAAATACATTCATGCTGTTCTTTATTTAGTTCAATTTATTTGAAAAATGTTAAATCAATATAATTAAAATATTAATTAATATAATTATATATATATATATATATAAAATAAAACGTTTAATATTATTTTATTATTATATTTTTAATAAAAGTAGAAAAAGTAATGAAAAATAATGTTATTATGTATGAATAAAATATTTAGATATTTATGACAGAGATGAGTTTTAAATTCTTAGATTCTTATTATTTTAGAGAACCTGTTTTACATGCACATTTACAAGTTTTTTTTTCGATTTTTTTACTGTTATTCGTGAAGCCCCTCTGTATGCCTCTTTGAACCCCATGGTTCCATGGAACACAGTTTGAAGACCATTCATTTAATCCAATCCCTTTACAAATAATGTGGAAACGGATTAAAATTCTTCCAAAAGACTTCACGATTGGGATTTATTCATTTACCATTTTATAGTATGTCAGGAATTTAATCATTCATGTCATAAAATATAAATAAATATCCCCAAAGAAACTAAATTATGTGTAAAGCTGGGCTCATAAATTATCCACTGAAAAGTTCCATTTAATCCCTATTTTATCTTTCCCCACTTAATCACGTACACAAATTTAGCACCGACTGCGTCAAAAGAAAAAAAAATTGCTTTGTTCCAGAAAGAAAAATTCTAACACGTATGCCAGCGGCTGTCTCTGATTATAGGACGAAGAGGAAACATGGTGCCTTCTATCATCCAATCTTATCGTGGACCAATCTAAAATTATTACGGCGCACTTAAAAAAGCCGATAAATTGCCAGAAAAGGGCTGAAAAAGAAAAACTAAGAGAGAAGGTTCTATCTTTTTCGCTTGTGACTTTTACCTCTTCTCGAATCTTGCGGATCATTATTTTTGTATTTTTCAAAATTCGATATTTTATGTTAGAAGTTGGTCTGATCCGATAAAATAACTTTGAACTTGGGCAAGATAAAAAAAAAAATGAAAAAAAAAGTGAGTTTTAGAAACAATAAAGGGGGAAAAATAGCATTCATTCATTCTCTAGGATTTCTTTTATTTTGATTTTGGTGAGAGTGTTTCAAACCTTAACCTCGTAACATGTTAAGTTTAAATATTATCTCATACTGGCATTTTAATAATAAGATTTATTTTTTTAATCAATGAATGCATAGAATTAGGAAATTAGGAATCTTTAAGATTAAGAAGCACTTGTGAAGATTTATGATAAACCTCTCAATAAATACATATTAGTGATTGATTCATACAGATTAATTTCATACTAGAATAAACTGATGATTTTTAATAAAGAATTTTAACTTTGAGCCATTTTTATTAAATACGAGAACCTGAACTGTAAACCCCGACAATGTAACCGCAGTTACCTCATTGTAACCGAAATAATTGAATGTTCATGGTCATGAACTTGTGCATGGCTTTGTCGAGTTACGAGCTTGGCATCTAGTGCCACTAAGGACTGGCCATGTAGAGCAGGGGTGGGCGGACTTTTCCAGCATACGGGCTGCTTCGACTGTTTTTAAGGGGATGCTGTTCACCCAGTGGCGTAGGTGTGGCTATTCTGTATTAAAATTTTATATTTTCTTTTCTTAACACTTGTTTTCGACATTGTATCCCTCTTTCAAAATATGACTAATTACTAATTTTACTATAAAAATACAAGTAACAACAACAACAACAAAAATATATATATGAGTGATTGCTAGACTGTGGACCATGAACGTTTTCAATGTAGCGAGCAGAGAACATACGTGATCCGATGAATCTGAAACCGATGTATGTACTTACATTTGTTCGTTGCCGATTCTCATTCTATCGCGGGGACTTGACATCAACTCTAGAACCCAATCCCGTGGAAGTGTGGTATGTGGGAAAATGTATCAATAGCTAATCCCGTGCTGTCGCGGGAAGAGCCGATCATTAACATTTATTTTCCCCTTCAGTTGGCTTGTGGAAAATAATTTATTTCTACGGTAGGCATTGCAGTAATCACTTTTTCGCCCTACAGAGGCACTGAACGTATTTAGCTTCATCTTTCACATTCAATGACACACACAGTCGCATCGATTGTGAAAAGCCGATTCTCCAGTTTAGCTGATGTCGGTGTTGCATAACTATGTTTCTTTTAGTATGTGCGTCTTAGGCCTTAGTAAAGATTGTCAACCCAAAATATCTTGGTGGTTCACCGGTAGATCGCGATCGACTTAATACCCATTTTTGGTGTACAGGGACTGATGCACTTTAAATTTGTTGAGACTCCAAATCTTCCCTCTTTTCATGGTGAGAAAAATTGACTGATAAATTCTTCGCTCCATAGGTCTCTGCAGAGAAATTTTTTGGAATAATATAATTTAACGCGCAATACGCTTCATTATAAATCCCAGAGGATATTTCATGGAATTATATTTCGAATCTGCATTTCGATTTGATTGTTGTCGAGCTCTATCTCCAGGATCTTGTCTTATAGGTTAAGTATACTTTGCTAATTACAAGATATCGTACAATCACAGTCAAAATATTTGAAATGAAAAGTGATAATAAATAGGAATTTAAATGGAAAGTATTTGCCATGATAAGATAGAAAGGACTATTCTATACGCAAGCACACATGTTGTGTTATGAAATTTCTGAGCACAAATGATAAGTTTTTAAGTTAATGAGGTTTGAAAGGAATAATATTCAGAATTTTTAATGTTCTTAGTTAGAAAGATAATATCTAAACTTAAGTTTACTTATATATATATATATATATATAATGTAATACATGTTTTATAAATATTCTTATTAAAAAATTAATATGAACTTTAAAGAACACATATTTAATGAAAATAATATTCGTGTTTTACGAATAAACTCATAAAATAATATGTTTTGTTAATATTCATATGATATAAAAAGAAAACTAATTTTTAGAGAAACTTGCTTTTGAGAAAAACAACGCAACTTTTTATATAAATATTCATCCTAAAATTTATTTTATCAAGAAAAGATTTGTTTTTATTTTGTTTAAGAAAAAATATTCTGTTTTATGAGAAAATTTTATTTGTTTAAAAAAATTAACTTAACTCTTAAAAAAGGATTACTTATTCATGGTAGCTTGTATTCTTCAGGTATCGACTTTCGTGGACGTAGACGTTTGTGATAAATCTTTGTTTCAAATTCTAATTTTACGAAATCCTTAGTGCTTTATAATGTAAATTTCTAAGCGTTAAATAAAACTTAATTCTATATTCCTAAAATGATGTGAAATTTAGAACAAAATAATGTACACTTTCCTATAGCTTGGATGTTGTCTTCATTATTTAAAAATAGTTTTTTTACTAAAGAACAGACCATTTGAGGGTCTAGATTAACAAGAATTCAAATGAACCAGTTAAAATATAATCTCATTTTCTAAGAATAAATTGTAAGACAAAGAAAAATTTGTCACATTATTTTTTGAATGTTTCACTTTAATGTTACAGTCGACATCTCGCAGTGTTGGCTATTTTTTCATTTCCAGTATCTTTTTATTAATATATAGAGTAACTGAAAAGAACTTTGTTTTCTTATTCTTAAAGGAAACGCTGAATTTTATTTAAACCATTGAATAATATTTCGCGTCGGACTGACCACCTGACTGGAACATCTGCTCATGCACCTCAGGGCCCAAGGTCGCGTATTACCTGAGTTGGGCATTGTAGGCCTTGGCCCTCATGGGCTGTTGCACTACTGAGTTAAGTTATTGAATAGTCTTAAGCACAAGTGACATTAGATAATGGATATTTTCAACTTCAGTTTTACTTATTGAAAACTATTTTATGATTTCACAAATTTCTTTAACTGCAATGTTTGCATTACAATAAAAATTTAGAAAATGGCTTGAAAGATGTATAACATTAAAATTAAGTATATCATTTTATTATTTATTGTTATTTTAAAATTCAGCAACCAATAGCTTTTTAGGAAGACATAGCATTGAGAAAAAGGAATAAGAAATAAGAAGGGATGCAAAAGTACGCTTTTCTCATGGCTTCTTTACTTTATAATTAAGAGAAGTCTTAAATTCTTTTAAACGTAAGACTCTTCCAAGAAACTAATATGGTATTTTTTAAAATCATACTAGTTAGAATTTGTTCCACTTTTGGTTTTTTTTGGAAACTTCCAATACAATGAATTACTTTAATTCTGGCTTCTTTTTATTTTTTAAAATATATTAATTTTAAAGTTAGGGGATCTGAACTTTTTTATAAACAAGAAGTTTTTGAGAAACTCAATTTCACTTTGACTATATATTCCTGTATCGATATTTTGGCACTGTTTTCAAAATGATCTTTTTTTGTTGAAAAATATAAACAATTTTATTAAATTTCTTAAGTTATCTTCTTTTGAATTTTTTTCTAAAATTTTTCATGAAATAATTTTAACTCCTGGAATTAAAGAATGCTAAAGATTCATAAATTTATATTGTTATTTATTGATAAGAACTTTAAATGTTATCCGAAAATTGCAGCTTAGCTATCTTAAAGCCAGCAAGTATATATGAAAAAAAAAATTCACTCCTTTCCTAACAAATTGAAAAATACGTAAATTTAAATATATTGATATTTTTAATTCAATAATGGAAATATCTATTTATTTTACTTGTCTTTTGCAAAATTCTTAAGCCAGATATTGATAAATTAATACAAAGTTACGAATTACTTTAAATTAATTATTTACTTATCCTTACTTACAATATATTTAATGAATATAATTTTCATGCTTTTTTCAGTTTCCTCCTACATATCACAGATAAAAACATGAATTTCTTCTGTAGTTATAGAAAATCCATAAGAATTTTTCGGTTTCAATGTATCCAACTACCCTAAAATCATGATTTTTTAAAAATTTGACATTTTTTTTTATGATTTTATTTTATAGGCCATCTTGTTAGCTTTGTAAAAATACCAAGAATTTTCTTTTCCATTCACTAGGACAAAAACTACAAGTCTTTTAGTAAAAACAGATGCCATAACTTTGCATAAGATGTCAAACTTTAAAATGCGTTTTACTCGAAATGTGTTTTATTTTTTCGGAAAGCTTAAACGAAGACAGCGATTTCTCAAAAAGTCTTTGAATTAATTTGCTGAAATATTTTGTGTATGTTCTGTATAAAGGTAGAAGTGTTTTAACCTTCAGATTTATCAATCACTGTTTTATTACAAAATTTACAGTTTTTCATGTGAATATAATCACTGTGTTTTTAACCAATTCATATAACTAAGATAAAGTGCTCTAGTTTTTGTAAAAATTAAAATATGTCTTGTCCTGAAGGTCATTTCAAAAAGGAATAGCAAAGTAATATATCAAAAATGAAAAATAGAGAATTGTGGTTCACTTACTATTTACACAGAGCGAGCCCCCCGTTTATGTAATTGTCAATTTTTACCCATTTTTTCCCATTTTAGTAGTAATAATTTATTTTTCTCTTCTTAATTTTAGCCTTTTTTTCTTAAAATGTACTAAATAAATCTAAAAACCACAAAACAATCTCCATATCTCCATTTTTTTAAAAAAGAGTTGTCGCATGTGGTTGGATACCTTAAATTAACTGAGCATGCATCATTAACACAATTCAACATCTTATCTTTTTATATTTTCAAGCTACATTTTCGTCATATATTTTCTATTATATATTTTATCTGGTTGCAGGTTTTCCGATAAAATTGATGTAAAGTTATGACACATTTTTAACTTCCTATTTCCCTTCTAGAAACCACTTTCTAAAATTAATAAGCTTTCTAAGGCTCTTGAAAAATAATAACTTAAGCTTCAATAAATTTCGGCGTTAGAATGTTTGGACGGGGAAGGTCGAAATTATCATACGCAGCTCTTCTATCTCTTATCCATATTAGAAAGTAGTTTAAGGCTCCTCTCTACTTTAACTTAAAATATACTTAATATTAATCGACGTAACGATGCAACATTTAATAAAAGATTGGAAAATATTTCCTGCATAATCATTACACTATTAAGGAAACATGAAAGGTTAATGTTTGAGAGCCTAATATTAGATTTAAGATAATATCTTCATGTGTTACATATTGGCAAATAATTTTAGGGGGATTTACATACATTTTCAAAGGACGAGACATACTTCTAATTTATTTACATTAAGCCTAATATGAGTCCCAATGAACAAATGATACACATCTTTGGTCAAATAGCATTTTTCTAAAAAAACCATCCATTAAGAATAATAAAAACCATTCCAGCACATTTTTGAAAATTTTAATTAAATTATTGATTTAGTTTTTGTTACGATTTAATTTAAACAAATTACTTAAGAAAACAAATTCTTTCCCCAATCATTTATACAATATAAAAAATAAAAATAAAAATATAAAATAAAAAATTAAGAAGAATTTTTTAGAAAATAATGCACCCATCATTTTTTTTGGTTAAAATGAAAGTATAATAATTTTTAAAAAATATTTGACCAACATCTTGATAATAATATTAACGTTATCATGTGTGGTGTATTTCAGTGACATTCACAAATTGTCTGGTCTCAGTAAAACAAAGATTTCATTTTCTTCATTACAAAACAAACTACGGATTTTCTTTTGTGGTATAATTACATAATTTCTCAACAGGTCAATAGACCATGCTGTATTATGCATGCAAATAGACAGCAAACGGAAACTTTAAAAGAATATGATGTTTAAACAAAGTACAATCTCTAAGTGACGAGTGTTGTTGTAATAGCGACTCTGACTGCAATAGGGTTCCACGTTGTTGGCAAAGCACGAAATGTTGATGATTCTTCAGATAGTAGCTTCGCGCATGATTTAATTGAAAAACAAATTTACTTACATAAATAAGATGAAGTTGAGATTTCCTGTTGAGATAACACCCAAAGTTAATTTCTTAGAAAAATATACAGTAACTTTATAATTGGCCTACAGAAGAGAAACATTATCCTATAGCAGGGGGTCGACAACCTTTTGGCTGTGGCGTGCCCAACCAATCTACTTACATGATTCAGGGTGTCACACTATAAGAAATATTTGAAACAATTTGATTTCCACGATAATGTATACAAAATTAGGAAACAGAGGTAAAATACATAAATTTACAGTTTTGTTATGTATAATATTAATTTTGCATCATTTAAAGGTATTTATTAAAAATAAACAACACATTCTTCAAGATAATTAAAAATCAAACCGTACGTATATCATGTGTGTGTTATGTATCTTTTAAACATTTTTATTAAAATAAGAAATAAATAACATAAAAAAATATAAGTGTTCTTCTTCAATAGAGTTTAATTTAAAAAAAAATTACAAACATGTGTGTGGTGCTTACTCCGCTCTACTTCATTTAGCAATATAAAGGGTATAATTTGGGACTTTTAATTTGGCATGATTCTGAACAATCACTTGTAAAACAATTTCTTTATGGATTCAACATATTTTTCATTTGAGAGCAGATTTGTTCGCATAGATATGTAAAACCAAAAGCAGAAAGCAAAGTACACATGCTACTTTCATCAATTAAATCTCTCCAACAGTGAGTTATCCAGATTTTCTCGTAATTCTGTAGATGTTACTTTCTATAATTGTGAAGGTATTACTTCAATAAGCTCCATTTCAAAATTATCAGGTTTACTTAAAAATTGACTAATTTGTGGAGAATTACCTCTGAGACCACACATACCAAATTTGGCATGTTTGCTATAGGTTGTCGTCTCCTGTCCTATGACATATGTCGAAACATTATTTCTGTGTTATCTCATTTTTCATTTTAAGTGCTATGTTTATTTAATCAGCGGTTTTTTAGGGAATTAAGTGGCTATGAGCAACTCATATTAATTTTTCTTACTAGAATTTAGTATAACATAATTTGTGAAATGTCCATCGAAGGATCCAGACTTATTGTGGCTGGTTGAGGCCTAAGTATATTGTACAATTTTAATTTTGGGATGTTTTACGATACATTACTATTTACTCAAACCGTATAAGGGCTCAAATTTATTACAAAATTTTCTCAATTTTAATTATTTTCAAATATGGGCTTGGATTAATCATTCCTTTAATCTACTGTTTTGAGGTAAAATATTCAAGGTTCCTTTTTTTTCGTTTAAGTAACTCAAAAAATTACAGAACTCGAAAGTTGAATTAATTAGAAAAGACAAACTAAGGGATAAATAGTTCTTTTTATTACATTAACTATATTACAAACTCTCATCTTGGGACAGTAGGTCCTGATTTACAGGAAACAGTAATCAAATGAGTAGAAATGGAGAATAAATGCAAGAAGTGATTAAATTCATTCACATTAAATCCAGATTCATCGCATCCCAAATTAAATTAATGTTAAGTATTAAATGAAGAAGTGTAATTACATTTTTGTTAACAACTACACTTATATTTCTCCTTATTAATTTATTTTGAGATTAACATTATGCACACACACACATTAAAAATATTCAGTTCACTTCTGCAATTACTCACTTACATAAGAATTTTGAGAAAAGATCATGAATCTCTCTTAGAAAGAAGAATCATTACAAGAAAATAAAGTCACATATAAAATGAAATAACAAAAACAAAGTAGTACCTTAGAGCCTTATGAACTATTCATTTGAAAGCTGTTTCTAGATTTTAAGTATTAATATTTGTACATAGGAAACGTTTTAATATGAAATTCATTTATTCTTCATTTTTTAGTCATTTATTTTCAACAGTCTCAAGTTCTAATTTTATTTGCTCTTATGAATTTTCAAAGTGACTGAAGTATGAAAATTATAATTTGCTTCAGACATGCATTCACTAAACACAAAAATTCCACGCTCTACATATTTTTACTTATATTATTATAAAAGATTTTCCCTTAAAAGGCCTTTTTGCAGTCATAAATAAATATAACGGAAATATAACGATAATGATCAGTAATATCAATTCGTTAGGAGAAATGAATTTTGATTAAAACCATAACGTTGTTTTGAGAGCATCACGTACGTATTAATAGAATAAAGGATACAATTTTATTAAGAAATATAATGATCGTAAGCAAAATATAAGAAAGCGTATAAAGAAATTTCTCTACCATTTTTAAGAATTGGTTTGAATATCAACTTTTAATAATTTTTGTTTTTTGATTAATAAAAGTAAGATCTTGCCCTTCAAAAGCCAATTTCCATTTATGGCCGATGAAACATTTAGCTACAGATATTTTCTACAATTATGTATTTCGGATACATTAATAAATTGACTAAATTAATGAGAAAAATCATAAAATCTAAGTCCAGCCATCAAATGAATTTTGGCTGTCTTTAATTCTTTTTTTCGGATGACAAAGTTATGTGTATTTCTATTTCACAACTCACCTTTTAAAACTAATTTTAAATCATGTAAAATTATATATAAATCTGTGGGGGCTGTACGTACAGTTTTCAGATATAACCATTTTATTAAAGAAACTGATCGAAACTTTTTAATGAAACATACGCTTAACATAATAACGATCATCTTTTAAAGAACAGTAGTTCTCAATTTTGAACATATATAAACAAAAATATTAAATATTATTATTTTTATATTTTGTTCTTGTATGATTTCATGCATTAGAGAATTAATGCAATGCGCATTAATAGTATGATACATTAATATTATGAAACAATTGTAAACTAATTTCTAATCTATATCTACAAACTAGTAATGTGTGTATGAAAATATGAGTATTCAGGCAATGTGTGTGTACATTTTACTTTATTCTCAATGATATTTCTTACTAGAGTTTTACTTACATATAAAGGCCTCCCATCCAGTATAATGATTAATAGCGCTGACTACTGTGCCGTTAGGCCTAGTTCGAATCCCAAGAAAAGCATGGATGTGTGTAAATGTATAGTGCCTTTGTGCGAAATGGAGATACTCCAAATAGCCGTCGAGTCGCGAGTCCTTCCGTGAGGTTGGTGGAAGGAGAAGAGAGATGGGAGGCTCCTGACCACCTCTTGGGCATACTTTATCAAAATCGTGGTGGAACCGAGTCAAATTGCGCTGTTATCTGCACGGTGCTAAAAACTATAGTTAACGTCAGACGTACATCTAATTCTTACCACGATTAATTTTGTGGACTTCGGTATAGTACAGTGCTTCTCAAACTGTGGGGCATGGTAACCCTGCGAGGGATGCGCGAGCATATTGAAAATAAAAGATTTGAAAAATAATATTTTGGAATGAAGTAAAACAAAATGCTTTCTGACATAATAAAAAATACACATCTACACTGATATAATTTATTTTATCATCTGGTGATCATCAAAAATAAAAGATTCCACTTCAAACGCTCATTAGCTATCTTTGATCCTATAACCAAATAAAAAAGACATTTTGTTTGCTTTACTGTAATCCCACGATGAGAGATTTTTTTATTACGTTTCTTTTAACCCCTAAAATACTACTTTTGATTATCATATATTTGACCTTCAAACTTACTGGTATGTTTCACTCCGTCTCTTTTTCTTTTAGGAAAGTTGTAAATAATATTTTTCTGTTGCTTTTTTCTATGTGAATGAGTTTTATGATATATGGATAAGCATATTGAGCACTTTGAAGGATTATTTGGCCAAGATGTATTTTTATGAGTATTCTGAAACATATAGACATGAAACGTTTAAATTGAATTGAAATTTTCAAATGCTGCCTAAAGATCTGTATAAAGAAAAATATGAATCCATAAATGTAGCATTTCGCCTTGTCAAAAAGACACAAAGGAGAAAAGTTCAAAATGCTACTTGTAGATCATCAAAAGACAGCAAAACTACAATACCGTGAACAAAATATGACAGTTTTGCTGGAAAATAACGTTCCTGTATTGCTAGCGAAAAGTGCCTGTGATTTATGTCCTTTATTAAGGACACGCACATTTGGAACATTTTCTTTAGTTTTATTGCAGTTTTTCTCATATTATCAAAGAAAAATTGAAAAGTCCTCGAAAGTAGGTAAGTATATTTTCTCTTAATTAAATTATTCACTGGAATTGCGATTTTTATCTGTATAATAAAAATAATTATAAAATAAATTATAGTTTAAAAGCAAACTAAAAAACACGCTTTTATAGTGAATCGAACTAAAAAGTAAAAAATAAAAATATATATTACTTAAAAGTAACACATACAAAATTTAATACTTATCTTGTTAATTTGTACAGTTTATAATAATGATCGCATTGTAGCTTTAGCACCAAAGTACATATTATTGCATTCAATACATTATTATTTTTTGGGGGCGACAAAAATTCTGATTGAAAATTGGGTAGCCAGTTGTGAAAGTTTGAGAACTACTGTTCTAACACCTTCAGACAGGTGTCTTTATCATCGCAACACTTATATTCATAAAATATTATTAATTACATACTTGGAAACATGCATAATTTTTCGTTAAATTACTCTAGAACAACATATGTCGTCAACTAATATTAGAACACAATTTTCTCCTAGAATTTAATCCATCAATTTTTGAAGAAAATAATAGAAGACTCTTTAGGTATACACTTCAAAGTTGATCGTGTGAAGCTTGAAATCTTGAATTGCGTGCGCAATATATATCGATTATATCTCCATTTGAAGAAAGTTCATGAATGAGCAATTCGTGACCTTTACATTGCTCAAGAAATGAAAGAGATTAATGACTATGGCACTCCATTTGTCTTTCCCCATCACACATAACATTGTACTTGAGATAAATAGCTATAATAAACAGGTAATGTACTTTTAGGCATTTTGTTTGACCACGTTCTCTATTCTTTGCTTTGAAAGAGCAGCAATCTTCGAAATGTAACCATACAGACATAAACCCACACGCGTCGTGTTGCTATGACAACCAAATTTTAATACCGCACGACGAACCGGAAAAACAATTTCCCGTGGTCGGTTTGCCATTAATTATCATCAACAAGGTTGCTAGCATTCCTGACAACCTTTTAAATTACACGCCTTTATTATAAACGCTCGCATTAACACAGGCAGAATAGAAAGAAGTAAATGCATAAAAAGCATAATAAAAATGATGGAGCACTGTGAACGCTCACTGTACTGTTGCCATCTTCAACTAGGTAAAAAAAAAGTTAATTATTTTTCCATTTTTACGAGCAGAAAGTAGCTCTTTTTTCATTCTTCTTATTCTTATTCGTTTTTCTCGGCTACAAGAAAAAAGGGATAAAAAATGGGTGCAAATTATGTTTTTAGGTTTTCTTTAAGTGTATATAAATGACATTAAATTTTTTTTTCTGCACTTGTATGTTTCGAAGAATTAGAAACAGAAGAAAAGCGCGGGATAAGTTTTGAAGCAAAGGAGGAGATAGATTTATGATGAATACATTTCGTTGGGATAACTAAATGGATAGAGATAATTGTAAATTTGGCGAGGAAAAAACATTTTAAGCAAGTCCATCATAATTTTATGAGTAGAGGCTAGAGCTTTTTCCCTGACAAAAAAAAAAGAATTTTTTTTGTCCGGGAAAGAATGCAACTGAAGGGTATGTCCTTAAATTGCAATTTTGAGGTTTTATTTCTTTAAGCATTCCTAGCGAAAGAATAATTATTTTTCATTCTAATATAATCTGTTTGATTCTTTTTTTTTCGAACCTTAATAGCTGTAATATTATTTTAAATATTTGTTTGAATTACTCAGCAATTATTATAGTGTTATACAATCCTTTAATTATACAGAAGATATATTTACTTTTCAAATTAAACTTAGTGTTTTTTAAAGTTAATTTCGAATTCCTGAATACCTTTTGTAAACTAAAATCGTGTATTCTTTAAGGACTTTATAAAATATAAAGATAATTCAAAAATCTTAGATACATAATTACTCCTTTTAAATAGAATTTCAGCTTATCTGAAACTGAAATTAATGTTCAGAAAATACGGTTGTGACTAAGTAACATAATTTAATGCAGGGGATTTTAATCATCTCCAAATTGTTTTACTTTTGTGCTTTAAGAGAAATTAAACACTGATTTGTTAATAAAGTTCCCTAGTTTTGAATAAAAAACATAATTTTTGAAGAAATTCCATAAGTTTTTGATTTTGTACTAAACTTGAAAGAATAAAAAATCACAACCTATTACAAATTTTAATTTATTTTTAGTGCAATTTCTGCTGTTTATAGCTCCTGTTTTGTAAAAGTTGTACATAATTTTAAAATAATTGCTTATTTAAGGAATTTTTATGAATATTAGTATTTCTACTTTTTCCTCCTCTAGAATACGTAAGAATTTTTTTAATAAAATATTAAGGTCTTTTTTTGTATGGACACATCCAGTATTGATCCGACCCTTACTAAAACTTATATATTTATTACTTTTAATTTTATACAATTATTATTATAAGTAGAACATGTAAAGTTATGTCTTACCGAGTCTAAACAATAAAAATATAATTAAATACTTATAATAAATTTAATTTTCAAGTAATCAACGTACTCTAACTTTGTACGTACAATAACTTTGTAACAACGTACAATAACTTTGATTCATCAATTAATGCAATTAATAATTCTCCATATATACAAGTATTTGTTATTTCTCATTACGATAATAATGATTATTAAAGTTTTTCTTAATTTCTCATAAAATAATTTTTTGGCTATGTTCTTGGCAAAATTGGAGAAAAAATTATTTAAAACTGAGGATTAATATTAATTTCTGAAATTGAAAATCTAATTTCTAGTTCTGATATTTCAATGATTTGGTCTTCTTAATATCAGTCTGAAAATATTTACGATAGGAAATGCTTCTTAAATAACATTTGTCGTTGAACTGTTCTAAAAAAAAAAATAATTTTTAAAAAGATATTAAAATACTAAAAAGGTTGAAAATAAATGCTGTTTCAGAAAAAGATGTGAAATTTAACTTCTTCAGAGTACTTTATCTTATTTTATTATATATTTTATTTAACTTTAGCAAAGTATTGTTTTTGATAGTATTAAGAAAAATCTGTTTTGGTAATGTTTAGGAAATTACTAACCATTAATTCAATTATTGAAGAATACTAATACTTCCTATTATATGCTCTAATATTAAGACTTTATATTAATTGCTTTAGAATTACTTCCCACAATTACTTAAGCAACAACATTTACATTTTAAAGCATTATGCATATTTCTTGAATAGGAAGGATGTTAACCATAAACATGCGTTAACCAAAATCCTAAAGCGTAAATCTTTTGTTAAATAATTTACATTTTCATCTCCTTCACGAGTCTTTCGTACATCAACAAAATTCTTCTAAGCCTCTCCACTTCCTCGAATATAAAATTTCCTTCCTGGTATTGGAAGCCAAAGCAGACACTTTTGGTAAAACTTTGACAAAATAAGAACCCACCGACGTAATAAGGAAAAAAGAAAAGTTTTAAATAATAAAAAGTAAGCAAAATAATGACCAATAAGTGTACTCAAACTGACTTGTTAGAGACCTAATTAAGACAAGAAAATTGCTCTCATTATGGCTCCGGTATTGGACCTCTCTTCCTTTTCAAACCAGACGGTGATTGGCTGTTTTCTTGTCATAGAGAATTCTGGAGGAAAAAGAAATACTTGTAATTTAAAACGACTATATTTTTTTATTATTAATTTCTTTTTAGTTTGGGATGAGTTTTGGATGAATTCCAGGAGAATAATTTAATCAGAAAATCTTATAAGAAATGTTTAATTTAGATTTCTTAAGTTATATTTATTAGAGACTTCGTTTCATTCATTTCTAACTAATGTAAAAATTGAAGCAAGCTGCATTTTGATAAAGTCACTGCGTTTTATCCTGTAAGAATTCTCTCTTGGGGTTTCTTCAAAATTAAGATGGTAGTAAAATCATTATCTGTATTGTCATATTAAAATTTATATTCGACGTCACATTTAGTCTCCTTCTACATGCATTTTTTTTTGAAAAATATGAGAATCTAATTTTTGCTTTGGTGGAAAAAATACTGATAAAACCCACAATCCGATGAGCGTAATTTGTAATTTTGAAAATATTTTTTTAGCATAAAGAATTTTTTTTGAAACTTAAAAATGAAAATTTGCTCATTAAACACATTGTATTAATACAAACTCAACCTCAGTGGCGCAACAGCCCATGAGGGCCAGGGCCTACCGTTCCCATCTCAGTATACGTGTCCACTGGGCGCTGAGGTGCATGAGCAGATGTCCCGATCAGGTGGTCAGTCTGAAGCAAGACCCCCAGTGTTTGAGTCCCTAAGCAAGCTTGATACTCACTGATCGAACCACTACAGTAGAAATGAAAGGTTGAGTGACCTTGCTCAGCCCGGGAATAGAACCGGACCTGTGGCGTGGAAGCGCACATTGTATTAATACCTAAAGGTAATCAGAACGCAGTATTCAAGGAATTTCTACCTTTTAATAAACACGAACGTATACTTATATATATAATTGTAATTATAATAATGTATACTTTTTCTCATTCAGTTTGGGCATAAACGTTTGTACTCCGGTCGCTCTCTATTGATTCTTATTTTGATTGCTATCATTCTAAATAATTAAAGCAAAAAATAGTAGTACAAGTAGATAGTACGAATCATCACAGACCCAGATCCACATTTTAATAGACCCTGGTTTCTTCTAAATTATCCTTGTATTTTTATCTTTTCTATTTAATTGTTACTTATTTAAGGTATCCGACTACGTTCAGAAAGGTGATTTTAAAAAGCGCATAAATGGATAATTTTCATGATATTTAGTGTTACTTAGTATAAAATACATGTATAAAATTGTTTTAAGGACATTTTGACAAAAGCAATTATTTAAATACAATATTTCGGCAAAAAATTAACTTAGAATAATTTTTTTCCAAATGTTCTCCTTTTGTGAAAAATGCTTCTATTATAATAATATTTTGCCTGTATATATCTCAGACCTCTGTACAGAGGCTCAACTAGAATTTTTGAAATACAAAACTTAGAAGTGGGTTTATTCATATTTTACGACAACAGAGGGGAGCAATTTTAAGAAAAAACGCCAATAATTATATTTAAATTGGTGTAACTCTGAAAATAATGTGAATTTTTCAAAATTTCTTTTTGAGCCTCTGTAGAGAGGTCTGAGCTATACACAGGCAAAATATTGTTATAATAGAAGCATTTTTCACAAAAGAAGAACATTTGGAAAAAAGATTATTATAAGTTAATTTTTTGCCAAATTATTGTATTTAAATAAATTTTTTTGTCAAAATGTCCTTAAAACCATTTTATACAAGTATTCTAATCTAAGTGACATTAAATATCATGGCAATTATCCATTTGTGCGCTTTTGAAAATCACGGTTCCGAACGTAGTCGGATACCTTAAAGTTTTAGTTTCTCATTTATTTTATGATAATTTCTAGATTTAAAGTTCAGTTTGCTCAGACTTATATATACCTTCTCTGTGATTGGTTGATATTTCTACCCAATTTAAATGTAAAAATAGCAGTAGAAGAAGCTCCTCTACACACCAATGCATCCTAACTTTTTCCATCCAAATTTTTATTATAGCATACACAGATTTCTTTGTTGCAATTGGAATGGCTAGCCTTTACTCACCAACTCCTGAACATGAAAGTTTTTTCTGAATTGTGATTTTTCATCCAAATTTAAACCTTCCCATTCCCTGTATTTTTTGGCACACAAATGCAATTCCTTGTTATTATTAATCTACAGTCATATTATCCTAATATTTAATTTTTAAAATAGACAATTGAAAGCATTTTAAAGTCGTGAAAAGTCTAAAATAGGAAATAAAAGTTCAACAGAACCCAGTGCTCTCACTCAACTCAGTATAGGTACCCGTATGGATTAGAAATATGTTAGCCACAGCGGTGATTACATAAGTATGCATTAAATGAACATATACATACATAATTTGTTCAACAATTTACTTTTATACATAATTATTTTTATAAATATAATTCAATATAAAATTTTTGAATAAGTTTTATTTAATAATTATCATTCAACAGAGCAGAACTCTCAAAAATCATATTTACCGAATATATTATATATTTACAAAGACCTATCTATAAATTTTGATTCATCATCCTTTTCAATCAATTTTTCAAGGTATCCGACTACGTTCGAAACCGTGATTTTAAAAAGAGCATAAATGTATAATTTTCATGGTATTTAGTGTCACTTAGATTAAAATACATGTATAAAATATAGTTTTGAGGACATTTTAATAAAAAAAATTTTTTTAAATACAATATTTCGGCAAAAATTTAACTCAGAATAATCTTTTTTTCAAAATGTTCTCCTTTTGTGAAAAATGCTTCTATTATAATAATATTTTGCCTGTATATAGCGCTGACCTCTGTACAGAGGCTCAACGACGACTTTTGAAAAATTAACATTATTTTCAGAGTTACAACCCATTGAAATATATAATGATCGGCGTTTTTTTCTTAAAATTTCTCCCTTCTGTTGTCGTAAGACATGGATAAACCCACTTCTAAGTTATATATTTCAAAAATTCTAGTTGAGCCTCTGTACAGAGGTCTGAGCTATATACAGGAAAATATTATTATAATAGAAGCATTTTTCACAAAAGGAGAACATATCTTGAAAATGGGTCATTCTATGTTCATTTTTTGTCAAAATATTGTATTTAAATAATTTTGTATTGTAACACTATTCTTAAATCAATTTTATATACATTCTCTAATCTAAGTGACACTAAATATCATAAACATTATCCATTTATACGCTTTTGCAAAATCACGGTTCTGAACGTAGTCGGATACCTTAAAAATATGCGTATTCTTATGTTTTCTTCCAGATTTTATTCCGACCTTATTATTCAGTTACGCAAGAAATTACAAATTGATACACAAATCAATTCAATCATTATCTTACACCAGTGTTGATTATAAAATCAACAAACCAACCTAAACAAATACGACTGCGAGTGATATCTGGGAAACTAGAAGGTATATTTTTCAATTTGTTCACAGTCCCCTTCTGCTATCTCCGCATCCAGGATAAAGTCGTGAGATGTGGTAGTCAAGAAGAAGATCTGTCCCTTAGGGCGCATTTATTCTGCCTTTTTATTCCCATGTTCGACCAATAACTCCGGACAGAAAAATAAAATAAAAAATTGTCCCCCTTCCGGTAACAATGAGGCGGTTTTGGAGAAAGACATATAATTATTATCGGAAGTTTGGGCCGAAGCAGTTTCAGAACTGCCCTAGGGAATACCCGGATTTGATGACTGTGTTACAAAGAGAGGGAAACCGCTCTCTTCTAAGTGAATTTAAAGAAGTAATGGGCGGAACAATTAAAACGCCACATAATAAGGGAGATATGTTTATACTTAATCGCTTCCCCTTAAAGATGGAGAGCAGAATGTAAATATTCGTATTATTCACAGCATATGTGGTGCGACTGAAAAGAAGTTTGCAGTAAAAATAAAGCGGAAGGATTGATATGATCAGGGGATATTCTGGAAAAGTTGTTTGTCTATGGGAGGGATGAGTAAAATCGGAATGCTTCATATTTTACTATTTCTTTATGTCCTTCTGTTCTTTTTAAAAATATTGTAAATGGATTGAAGAACTTGCAACAATTTCGTTAGATAACAGAGCAGCATAGAGATAATTTTCTTTTGTGAAGCTTTTGCAATTTTTCTCATTTAATCTCACTTATGAAAATAGGATTACATGAATGACACTTTAAAATTTTTTTTTAATCTGGTTTCTTTTTAAATTGCATGAAAAAAAAGTATGAGATTTGGCGATATTCATTTTAAAAGAATAATGATGCATGATTTTAGTTCTAACATCTCAGAAAATAAATAATTTAATAGCACAATCAGAGTTTTTATTACTTCTGTTTGAAATAAATTGTGATAAGATTTTTAAACTAAATAAGGCAAAAGTGGATTTCTGGAGGAAAATATATTTGAAACAGGTCATAGCCCCTTAAGCAAATATGTATTTCTTTAAATACAAACAAAAACAAAAAATATTGTAAAAATATAGTATAATCAGCATTTGTTAATTATAGAAAGCAGTTTCTATGAAAATTGGTTGAATTTCTTTCTTCCCTCCAGTTCTATTTTAAAAAGTAAATGCTCTTGCTTAGAGCAAACCAAACAATAAAAGAACAATGTTCAATTTCTTGTACATTAGGTAGCTTGGTACCAAGTATAGTAGAAAATGATATAAAATTAAACGCAATTATAAAAAAATCGGGGGTTTTTTGTTGTAGTTGTATTTCAAGAACTCTTTATTCTCATTTTCATAGCCTCATTTTATATTATTATTTTTATTTTCAAATAATTACCTGTCATGTTTAATTGAAAGTACTTCTCTTAAGATTTTTTTTTATTAATTTAAAAGAAATGTAAAGTTTCTTTTCAAGAATTCTATGTTACTATATCATTCATGTTATTTTTTTCTATGAAATAAATAATAGAAAAAAACATTATAATTGTGGTATACTACAGACACAAACAGCTTTTTTCTATTTTATTTGAAACATTAAAAGGTGTAAAATAGTAATAAAAAGTAACATATTAAAAATGTTTAATGGATCAGAAAGTCACATACCACAATTGACTTTATTCATATATATAAAATTGTACTATAGAAAATTTAAATGAAAAATAAATTATTTCAATATTACCTAGCGTTTTTATAAATACATATTATGATACATTAAGGTATTTTCCGTAGGCATAAGTTATCTTTAAATTAGCAAACCTTTTTCTTATTTTTAAAAATTGATTTTTTCATTGAGGAATGTATACGAATGAATACGTACTTAGTAAAAAAAAAAAATGAAATATACTCTGACATCTTCAAAAAAATCAGAAATAAAATCTTAGGAGGATATGTTGAATACGGCAGTCTGGTGGACAATTTATTTAATAATCTAAGTATATATAGTTACAGTGATCTGTTATGGTATTTATATATGCCTATAAAATTGAATTAAAAAGTAATTTAATGCTTTTAACTTTTTCAACCACATTGTGTTTTTATTTCATATACTGATTTTTTATCAGGATATTTTCAATAATTTCATAACTATTGGTTTTTCCAATTTTTTATTTTATTTACGAAATTAAATTTTTATTTATTTATTGCCTTTGATTCTTGCTTGAATTAAATTTGCAGTTTTTGATCTAATATCGCTTTTTTGAACTTAATAGAGCACATTTTTTTAGCCTTGCTTATATTATTAAAAGTAATATGGAAAGTAAAATGATAACTTTACAGCAACGATGCATACATGTTCAATAAATAAGAATTGTATTTATAAATAAGCAAAACTATTTAAAAAAATATTTCTTTCAATATTGTGCAATGCATTTCAACTTTAAATAGCATACAAAATGAAAAATCAGAATGAAAACTCTATCACATCTAATCACTTCAGAGTAATCATGAAGACACTAAAAAAAATTTTTAATAACAAATATATTTAAAAATCATCTTATCCTGACTGTATGGCAATTCATTTTCTCTAAGAAATAATTTCTCTAATAATCCGTCTTAGAAAAAAAAAAAAGATCTGATTAAATAGGATCTAAAATCATTTATTCATTAATAGAAAAGTTAATTAAATGTATTCAATTATACTTTTTATTTCTTTGCTCTTCGATTCCAATTCTAAGAATATTTAAATGCATACTAGGGCTAAGAAAATGTATTTGTAATGTATATTTTATTTTAGCCTAGAAACACATATATTCTAAAAATTTTCTATTTTATGAAGTTTTAAGTCATATTTTACTTATATTTATCTTTTTTATCGGTCATAAAATAAAAGATAAGCATTAGCTAATAATAAATTTCAAAATAATAAGAATGCATTGATTAATTTTTAAATTTTTCTTTTATCCTATTAAAACCTTTAAGTTCTTTTCGTTGTATTTTGGATATAGTTACTAATATAACACACCATCTACTCAAGTCACATTTTCTCTTTTACTTCCAGACAAAGGAGAACATACTTTTGAAGAACATCACCTCCAACTTTATCGATGACCACCGAACAAGTCAACTACTCTTTTTCGTTTTTTCCCCTACTTTTCTGACAGTTAAGCTTTTGACGTCCCAGAAGCATCATTAGAGGATCTCTGCGCGATACTTCACTAGATGGAATACAGAACAATGTGTCTTCTTGCCAGAAAGAAGACCTCAACAATGATGGAGTGGGCTCCACGTAGACTGTAGCATCGGTCACTTGAAGCGTTTTATTTTTACCAGAAACAGAGCTCCTGGAGCTTCGTTGTTATTGTTATTATTATTGCGTATGATGGTCTAGAGAAGACTTTGGGATTTATGATGTCCGGAAAAGAGAGGGAACAGAAGACAAATGTATTGTTATTGGTAATTAACTCCATAACTTTTCCAGGAAGGTATCTTGAACAGGATATTGGACTTCTTAGTATTTGTATTTTTAGCCCGCTATTAGTCAAATCTGTGTAACACTGGTACTTTATACTCAACATTTGATTCATGCTTTTCTAAAGCTAACAAATGAAGTTTTGTGAAAGAGATTGAACAACAACAACAACAAAAAAAGAGTTATATATAAAATATAAGCTTTTAAATATTAAAATATTATAAAATGCTTTTTTAAATCTGATAAATGAATATTTGTGATAGAGATTGTGTGTGAACAACAAAAATACGAACTATATATAAAAAATAGATTTTTTTCATTTTATAGACTTTATAGGGCTCTTTCTTCAAGTAATTTTTTGTTAAAATATTTCGGGGATTGGAATTTATTCATAAAAAGAAATTCATTTAGCTGAATACCTAAAATGAATTTGACTTTTAAGACTTCCACTGAGAGCTGTTCAAAGGTCCGACATCTCATGTTTCGCATTTTATTTTATTTGGTATTACATATTATTTATAAATATAATTCACAAATACCTAAAATCCTCAAAAGGAATTATAAATTAGATATATTTTGTATTCAAAAATTTAAGAATCTATGCATATTACTTTCCTCGAAATTTCAAAAAATGGAAATCAATACATAGAGGGACGAAGCAAGCTGTACTAAAGTATCTTGTTCTCATTTTATGTGCTTTTGTAGACTATTAACGAAAACCTCTGTATGTTTCCTATAATGTTGTCATATGGTCTTCAACTTGAGTCAATCATACGTTACCTGGGACAGTTTTCTTGTTACTTAGGAAACTTACAGGCCGTCTTTTGAGCATTGGACTTGGAAAATCCAGAAATCAGTTGTCGTACAAATTAGAAGCACAAATCATTGGTGAGAAAGTAGTTTCCAATCGATATTTAAAATTAAAGAATTTTGGGAAAATATACTTCTCGCGACCTTATAAAGAGTTAAAATATTATGTAATACAGCGTTTCTCAAACTGTGGGGCACGCCTCCTTGGGGGGCGTGATAACTCTATGAGGGGGTGCGAGCATATTGAAAAGTCGAAAAGAAAAGGTTATTTAAAAAAATTATTAATTTACTGAAAGTAAAGAAACAAATTACTTTGTGATGTAATAAAATATAAAATACACATTTATACTGATATTATACACTTATAAATGTATCAGTACTGTACAAAGTATATTTTATTATTAATTTAACACTACTAAGTTAAGAACAAATTTGATAATTACCAGTGACCCCATAGGCTTATATTAACACTTATCTTGATAATTTGCTCGGTTTATACTTAATTCCTTAACTTCCGATTTAAAGCTACGTGATTCACTTATTAATGCCACCGTTTTCCACGTAGAGGAGTGTATTTTGATGTTTTTTAAGGGGTTGAGGGGGTGAGAGAAAAGGAATAAATAAGCAAATCCTCTGAAATAAATAAATCCTTCGCAAACACTGTCAATGTCTTTTTACTGCATTCCAAAGCCTTCGGAATAATTTTATGGATAGCCCTTTACAGAAAAGATCGTACTTCGGAAAGACGTATATGTACGTTCAGAAAATTAATGCTTTGTCTGAACGAGACGTTTATATACGTCAGGGGCACATAAGAGGTTATAGTCATATTGTAGTTTAGTGTTAAAGCATAGAGTGTTTTATATATATATATATATATATATATATATATATATATATATATATTGAATTGAATACGTTGTTATTGTACAAAGGGTGAAAGCGATGAAATTGATGATTGAATATTGGGTCGCGTATATTGAGTTTGAGAAACACTGATGTAATGTAAAAGTTGTTTCAAGTTAACTATATTTTTCATCAGATAGTTTCATAATAGTACCTATTTGGTATAGAATCTTCTTCCAATTGTATAACTATAGTTAATTTATTTCATTTGAAAGAATACACACACGTGAGTTTGTAAAGAAATATTCCTTCTTCAGTGATAATATTTAAAATGAAATATATTTGTTCGAATGATGTGTTAGTTATTTTTCTCCCTTTTTTCTAAATACGGTATTATGTTCTATTTTCTTAAATGAAGTTAAGGTTGTTAAATAAAGGATTTGTCTGTGTGGTAAATAGTTTCACATTTCTAAATTTTTGTAGTCTTTATTTTAAAAACGCCCCATTCAGAGAAGATAAATAATACATAAACAGAAGCATAGACATAATACAGGTCAGCATTTAAGTTTTCTAATTGTGTCCAAAATTGTTAACAAAAAAGGGAACACATTGAAAGGTTTCCTTATAGATTATGATAGTAAATACATAATAATTAAACATTTATATCTGATAAATATCTTTAAAGAAGTTTTAAGCATCATTCTGTTCAGAGTTGCACAAAAGTTTTGAGGTTTAGTAATATATTTCTACTTTGCAAGAATTAAAATAATTAATTTAAATTTGATTTAAATGAAGATAATCAAAAAAGAGGCATAATGTAATATTTCTTTATCAAAAAATCTTATTAATCTTCTTACTAACCTAAAAAAAATAATAATAATAATAAAAAATAATCAATTATACAGTTTTTTTTAAAGAAATCACATAGGAGATTAGGACATTATTTTTCGTTTTTAAAACAACCCATCAGATAAATATTTTTATAAATTAACAATATTTATATTTTGTCAGTCTTTTGTTAGTAAAATTTCTATTGAAAATAAAATTGTTTTTAAAAGTGTTTAACAACATGTTTACGCAAGATAGAATAGATTATTTAATGTTTCATAACGAATTGTTACATTATTACCATTAGACACGAAAAAAGGCTTATATATACAATAACAATTTTATTATAATGGATAACAATTTTATCACATTATGCGAATAATCTTATAAAATACAAACTTGTTCGGAATTCATATTTATTTAATTTAAATCATGCGTTTCCGTACTTGAACTACAAATAAATATATATAATGAAAGGTAACCTAAAATTCATCAGAGCCTTTGTTGTAAACAGGAAATTCATCATTAAAATATATAATTAGAGTATGAAACTGATTTCTCATCAAATACCATTTGTGTGTGTATGTGTGCAGAGCATAATATTTATTAAATATACTTAATAAAGCAACAATATGCATGAAATGAAAGTTCTAATCATTTATAACTAAGCAAACTTTTTATATTATAAGCTATTTATTTAAAATAATTTCTCTAATTCTTTGATAAAAACACTTTGATTTGTTATACTTCAAAATTTTTACCACATTAAAAACCCAATGCAAACATTGATCCTAATGTTAAAGAGGAAATGAGTCAAATTAAAGAATATAAACAAAATAATTTCAAAAAAAGAAAGAAAATCCTCGTTCTAGTATACAGGTGGTCAACAGTAGATATCGCTGCAATTTTCTCTCAATAGATACTTTATTCCTTTTGTATCCTCTGCCATTTTTTTTATTGCTTTACTCATGTCATTTTATATAACAACCCAAATGGCAACAGTTTTGTAGTTACTTTCAATCATTTCTGTTTCCAATATTTGGGCAATTCAAACCCTCCTTTATTTCGGCTCTTTCTTCTTCAGCAGTTAGAAATATTGTTCTTTATTTTTTAGAACCATGTGTACCTTGTTATTTTATCTTGGCTTCCGTTTTCTTTTAAGTTGAACTGTTAGAGGCCAGTCTTATTTATTTCGCTTGTCTTTCTTTTTTCTTCGGAACGTTTGTTTCTCTTCTTCTTAGTTCTTAAATCTTTGAACAGTTCCCTTTTATCCTCCTTGAGATGTCCATTCTTGTTCTTTGATCGACAATTTACTTCCGTTAGGACATGGAAACAAAATGAAGAAATGGCGACTCTTAAGATTTTTTCGAGAATAAAGATAAGACAAAAGCTTAGCGCATAGAAGCCCTACCCTTTTTTTTGTACTTTTCTTTGGTGGTTTGTGAAATACTTATGAATGCTTCGTCTTGTGTGTGTGTTCATTTCTAATTCTTTAGAATAGCTAACAGAATTTTAATTCTATTACAGGATGGAGAAAGGTTGGTAAAAGAAATGAGCGGATTCGAAAAATGTTTTTTGTGCATAAACACGAAACACTTTTTTCTTGAAAGTGTAATTCTCTTAAGCTTAAATATTTAGAAACATATGGTATACTTATATATGAACTACTTTGATCATTATCAAATAAACACATTAGTTAAAAAAGTTTAAGAAAAAAAGGAAAATCCGAAAAAATGTGTGTGTGTGTGAAAGGATTATTTTTATCTAAGTTTAATGAATGGTTAATGAATTAACTTTTTATTTAACGCAATTCATAAACTTCAGGCTAAAAGTCTTATAAGATTTCATTTCTAATAATTTTTTATTAGTTTATTTAAGGTATCCGACTACCCTAAAATTATGATTTTTTCCAAAAATTGACAAATTTTTTAATGATTTTATTTTATAGGCCATCTTATTAGCTTAATAAAAATACCAAGTTTTTTATTTTCCATTCACTAGAACAAAAACTACAAGTGTTTTAGTAAAAGTAGATGCCATAACTATACATAAGATGTTAAACTTAAAACTGCGTTTTACTCGAAATGTGTTCTTTTCGAATTCAAACGGGGACAGAGATTACTCAAAAAGTTTTTAAAATATTTTGCTGAAACTTTTTGTGTATGTTTAATAACTGTAGAAGTGTTTTGACTTTCAGATTTATCAATCACTGCTTCATTTCAAAATTTACAGTCCTTTATGTGAATATAATCAGTTTTTCAAGCAATTTCATATAATCACTAAGATAAAGTGCTCTAGTTTTTGTAAAAATTAAAATATCTCTTATTCTGAAGGTCATTTCAAACATGAATAACAAAGTAATACATCAAAATGAAAAAAATTGAGAATTTGTCCATAAAGTTTTTGTACAGAGCGGGCCCCGTTTATGTAATTTTTTGTACATTTTAAACAGTTTTTCCCATTTTAATAACATAATTTTTTTCTGTTTTGAGAATTTTAGTATTTTTCTTAAAATATACTAAATAAATCTAAAAATCACAAAAAAAAAAATCCCCAGATCTCCATTTCTTCAAAAAAAAAGTGGTCGCAAGTAGTCGGATACATTAAGGTATCCGACTAAGTACGGAACCGTGATTTTAAAAAAGTTCATAAATTGATAACTTTAATGATATTTAGTGTCACTTAGATTAGAATACATGTATAAAATTGTTTTAAGGACATTTTGATAAAAAAATTATTTAAATACAATATTTCGGCAAAAAAATTAACTTAGAATAACCTTTTTTCAAAATGTTCTCCTTTTGTGAAAAATGTTCCTATTATAATAATATTTTGCCTGTATATAGCGCAGACCTCTGTACAGAGGCTCAACTACGAATTTTGAAAAATTCACATTATTTTCAGAGTTACAACCCATTGAAAAAATTATCGGCTTTTTTCTTAAAATTTCTCCCCTCTGTTGTCGTAAAACATGGATAAATCCACTTCTAAGTTATATATTTCAAAAATTCTAGTTGAGCCACTGCACAAAGGTCTGAGCTATATGCAGGCAAAGTATTATTATAATAGAAGCATTTTTCACAAAGGAGAATATTTTGAAAATGAGTCATTCTATGTTCATTTTCTGTCAAAATATTGTACTTAAATAATTTTGTATTGTAACACTATTCTTAAAACAATTTTATATACATCTTCTAATCGAAGTGACACTAAATATCATAAATATTTTTATTTATACGCTTTTGCAAAATCACGGTTCCGAACGTAGTCGGATACCTTAAAATAAATAGAAGACATCCAGAAGTAACCTTTGTTGGCTGCTATATTATTCTTAGATCGAACATGTACTTAATTACATTCAATGGTAGACAGATCTTTGTACATTGAACACTTCAGAAAATTGTATGTAGATCACTTCGCCTGCGACACATTATGTCGATTAATGATTAATATAATCTTTATATTTGTCTACTCGTCAAGAAATGTAAATGGTACGGTTATTACTCTCAGAGACTTGATTGGCCTAATTGACGAACGATTTTCTCCTGGATATAAAATAATTATAATAAGTAATATTGATCTTAAGCTACAGGATGTTTTTTCATTTTAAGATCATATTGAAACATGGTATACGTATGTTATATTTCCTGCTATAACACTCTCCTTGTGGGAAGATTGAGTTTTATATGCGAAACTTGCTTTCCAGCGTGAACTTGAAAATAAAATTATGGCAACTAAAATAGGTATGCCCAGGGTTATAGTATATGGTTACAATTTTATAGTATATGATTCTTTTATTGAACGCTCTGTGTCTACTCGAAACAAATCGAAATTCGTACTAGTGAGGAGGCGAGAAAATTTTCAAAAGGCATTGTAAAACTCTACAATTTTTATTCGACATATCTTAATATATTAATATCTTAATGGAAATAACCACTGAGAGCGGAATAAGCCTCAAATCCTAACCAATAATAATAAGAATTCGTTTTCTTTTACAACTGCAATTCTGAATAATAGCCAAGTAGGTCCTGATTCCAGTATAAATATAAGCAGCAATCAAACTAAGTTTATTGTATTTCATTCAACTCGCCAATTCTAATAACAAAAATATCAAGACCCTCTTGACACCTACGCCTGCAAAAACATCTAATTACTGTTACAATCTATACATCCTATACGATACCACTACAAATCCTTTGTAATAGCAAACATAATCTTCATACATTACGATTTCTTTGGAAGGCGAGGTTCTCTAATAAATCAAACAATCCACAAATATATTTCCATAGGAGTAAGTAGGAAATGCGTAGAAAATCTGTGAACATAGCGGTATTAAAAGCGGACCACCATTTTTTATGCGTAAGTATGTATGGTGGGATACTTTTAGAACCATCTCAAAATATTTCAATAGCTATATGTACTTACGTTTATTTTTAGTTTTACGCTATATAACGCTATAATTTTACCCTGGTTACGTTATTATATCCACATACATTGACAAATATACCGCCATGACCCCAAATGACCAAGAGCCCAGGAAAGCCAAGGGAAACCTGGCCACTGTGGGTTCTATCCCAAGGCACCCGGAGAGAGCCACCTAGACTCGATGAATACCCGACTGATGACGTCATGAGTCGGTACAGAGAGGCTCGGCGTCAAATGGTCAAGAAGCCAAGACGGGCGTTGGATAAATGAAATAAATAAATACGTTTATTTACAAAAATTATAGCTGGCAATCCATCAACAAAGGTTATACATGCGTTCACTTGTGTTAGAAAGTTACTAACATGTTGGTATACGCTCGTCAACGTTGTGCAGTTTAAAAAGAAATAAAATTTCTGAGTAACATGGTTTTTTTATTTTCTAAAGTTCCGTGCCTCAAAGGGTTAAAAGAGATAGAATAGGCATGCGAATATCTATAAACAAAATACACCTTATTCTTTGAGTTTATTATCCCAGCTTCATGGCAACTTAATTTACAAAGACTATCCAAGGGAATAGAAGAATAGGTGAGGATACAGAGTCGGTCAACTTTGGAAAATACATCTAACGAATTCATACACAAATCTATTCAATAATCCTAGTACTGCTTTAAAAGATAGTAGTGGAAAAATTAAAAGTAGAGATGTTAGATCTGGAGCTATATTAGCGTAAAATATCTCCATATGCTGATTTATTCGTGATTTTATGAACGACTTTCCCACAAAAATTGGGGGGGCTATTTAATACATTTTTTGTTTATTTTTAAAATTAAACTAGATTTCATGCACTGCTAAATTAAAATCCTATCATTGATTTCAAGTACATTTGAGATATTTGAGGGAAAAAAAGAGTTAAATACAAATAGAATAACGATAATATACACACATTTCAAATTATATCAAAATCAATTTCTTTCAGCTATTTAATCATTAAATAGCTATAAATTCAAATAAATTAAGCACTCATCTGCAAATATAGGATCCTTTTAAGAATGGTAATCTATAGAAAGCATGTCAGTTTTAGAGATTGAAAAAAATTTGATTAAACATGTTTTTGAGTTTTTGTGCGGCACGAAACTCTAGAAAGTGTTTTTGGGGAACCCCATTCCACACATATACTTAGAATATATCTGAAAATAATATTTAAAGTAGATCAACATTATAGGTACTTTATGCAAAGGCATAAAAATATTAATTTTTTAAATTTAAAAAAATCATAGTCCAATTTTTTAATATAATTTACTCATTAGTAATATTAATTTGTGATTCAAGCGTTACCTACCCATGCCTTTTATTTAGTAACTGGGATATGTGCTTTTTTTTTTCTTCACACAAGCTGTGAAAACGAAGGTCTATTGAGATTAAATGTAATCACAATACACATTCTGAGTTTAATTTGTTTCAATACTTCGTTTTTGTAGCCACTCACATTGAGAAATATATTTCACATAAACATAACTTTCTGAATGGCATTCAAATGTTTGTATAACTGTGTGAGAAATTCAGTAAAAAAATTTTACATTAATTTGCAATATAAAATTTAGCAGCTGTACATGTTTAAATTTAGATTTTAACATCGAATCTGTTGCTATACTGATAAGTTGCTTCCTCTCCTTCATTATAAGTATTTTTTCCACAAATACAAAATGGTGCATTTACCATTAGAAAACTATTTAGTTTTGCAAGACATTGTGCTAACGATTATAGAATTATCTGGAGGACCCCTAGATAGCAAAGAATAAAATATTCCCAATCTGGTAGAAAGTACATATATACAAAGATAAATTGTGGGTGTGTTTTATATAATATTCTTTTATTATATTATAATAAAAGTTTAAAAAGTGTTGCAAAATGAAGTTTTTAAATATAAATAAAATTTTTAGCTTTAATGAATAGGGTGAGCTTTAGATACTTGTAATTATACAAATTTCATTGAGAATGTGAATCCATTTTGCATACATATTTATAAGTTTCTATTCAATTTTTTTTATTGTCAATCGTGGAACCCTTGGGTATGCCTTGTGGAACCCCAGGTTTTCGTGGAACACAGTTTAAAGACCACTACACTAGATCATCATATACATGAAAGTTTTCATTGTAATCTACGAGCTTGATGTACTTTATTTGTAAAATAGTAACAGAGAATGTAAGATATATTTGTAATAGAGTTACTTTGAAACTAGTAAAAGGAAACAAAACAACCTAAAATATATTAAGTAAACTATAAATTAACCTGCTGGGACATCGACTAAAACTTAATAAAAATTTATATATTTATCAACGAAAGACCTATTGACCTTTAAGTAACCATTTGTAAATCAACAAGAAAGTTATACAAGTTAAACTCTCATGGTTGTCTTCCGATTAATATGTCACCTTGTATATAACCTTTACGGCTATAAACAGGACTCATACATCATTTGCTACGATTAAGGAAAGTAAATGTTCGTAATTAAAATTGATTGCCCCCTAAAATAAACTCATACACGTAGGACTTAAGCTAGTTGATCTGAGATTCTTAGGCTACTGAGTAGAATAGTGACTTGAGTCATTTATGTGGTAAATTTTTTTCACTTCTAAGATCATAGAATATTTTTATTAATGTCGAATCTTAAGAATATAATCACGAATATTGTTAGTGACAGATTTCTCAATTTGGAATCGTTAGTGTCAAGGGAACAGGCTACCTCTAGTGATATAGGTTTCGAATACGCGTCTTGACCACGGTACACCCGAGGTCCACAAGCCCATCGGACCATTATGGTCAGTGCTCGCTTTAAACAAAAAATTTTTAAAAATATTTCGTAAGAAGAAAATTTTAAGATTAAACTTGGTGGAACGTTTGCTAAATTAAGGCAACTTCACACACACACACACATTTGCATATTAGATTTTTTGATTATAATTCGATTTATAAAGTATGTACATATTTAGAACTGATTTCATACAAAACTATGTACATTTTACACAAAAGTCGTGTATCAATCAATCAAACTAAAGTTTACGGGGAAACTATATATAAATAAGTATTTTTATGTTGTCAGGAATACTTATAAAAATAAAATAAACTTGCCCTTTTTTCGTTTGAAAGCTATAAAGATAATAAAAAGTCTGAATTGTTGTTAAATTTAATTAAAAATAAAAGTTATCAATAAAGGGAACTAAATACGTAAGTGGGTAAAAAAAAAAAAAAAAAAAAGGTTACAAGCCGCAGCATTTGAAAACTGTATTTTGTGGAGAAATTTTGTTTCCGAAGAGTGGAGACAAATGGCACTACTAGTCATACAGCTGGTTTGCGGGTAGGTAGTGAAAGTTTCCAGATAGTTCGGGACGATTGAAATGATGACTCTTAGGAAATTGGTCTCGTTTGGAAGTGTGAGCCGTGATTCGAATTTATGGACAAAGAATGCGCCCGCATCTGCAATAAGTAGGCAACATGTAGCGAAATTGTGTCACTCTTTTCAATCAGGCAAACAGGATACCGAAAGCCGCAATATGACAGGGAGTGGCCATCCAAGTTTTTAAAAGACAGAAATCCTACGGCATGAATTGGAGAAATGATTCCAAATGATCAACGGGTAATTCTGCGTGAAATTTCGTCGAAGCTGGGACTGAGATATGGTAGCTTGCAGCATATCATTTCTGATGTGCTGAGATATTCCAAAACAGTGCTGTGAAATCATCCACCGAGACTTGGCTCAATGGACAAGGACCTGATTTCTACCAAGATGTGTTAAACAAGTTAATTCTGCGTTCTGATAAATGCCTAAATAGGCTTGGTGATTATGTCGAAAAGTGATAGGCATGTTTGCCTCTTAATTCCCTTTAGTATTTTCTGTCTATTGTTAATAAATATTTTTTTATTCGACTTGTAACCTTTTTTTGGATCCACCCTCGTATATTTACTATAAACCTTTCTGCCAATTTTTACTAGATATATTCATTAAATTAAGGATTTTAATCAAGAAAAATTCTTTGCTGTTCACAGCCTTTTAAGCTTTCTTAAGATAATAATTATTTTATCTTTAAATTTTCAATTAATTTTTATTACTTATTAGAAGTGTATTTTTATTTCGTACAAGGACATTTTCTTATCGAGCAATAACAAAACATATACATAATGAATTAAAAAAAATCCCGTATTTTCCAAGAATTGAAAATTAGCTAACATACTTTCAGAAAAATTTTACTAATGACTCAAGTGTAATTTTAAACATCCATTTTAACTAAGAACGGAAATATGTGTTTTTTTACATCATTTTGAGAAGGAAATTACCTTAGATTTGCGTGATGTAATTATAGATAATATTACTAGTCTAACAAATAAGTAATTCAAAATATGGACATGTTATGCATTTTTAAAGACAAAATTATCGGCATTTTACAGCCTTTGGTTTATACCTCGCAATTGCCGATAATAACAGTACTTCTAAAAGAAAGGAAAAGGAAGGAAATATATATGCTATAAAAATTTCCATAAAGTTCTATTTCCTTTCGGATATATGTTTTAAGCCTAAAACACTCACTGACCATTACAGTGCACGAGAAAAAAATTGATTTCACCCAATTTTTTCTCTCGTCATAATTTTCAAAAGTATGTTTTAGATTGCCCGTAATTAAAGCAAAAATATCCTCTATATAAAAGCATAAATTGTTTCATTTACTGTCAAAAATTTTTTGTAGTATCAAGCCGCGTTAAAACTCTAGATATCGAGAATTTTGATTTATTAAAACACTATTACAACACCCTCCTTGAAATTTATTTTAACTCTACTCGCGCAATTTTAATCTTATGTGTATATAAAATCACTTTAAGTGTAAGGATTTCACATCACCTTTTATATTTTTTTGGTTAGCTTTTAATATCTGTAAGAACAATATAAATTTCTCTTTTTTTACGCTTTTATTGAATTAATATCACACAATGTATTTACATATTTTTTACCCATCGATTCAAATATTACCTAAATTTATATATCATTAGAAATCTAAGAAATGGTCGAAAAAAGAATTAAATTATTCATAATTTTGAGATCACTGCGAGCTGCCACATCTTTACTTTGAAATTATTTCTTCGATATATATATATTTTGTCATGTTTTAGGGTAAATAACTTCTTATATTGTACTTATTGATAGGCATTACTTCGCTATTTTTTTTAATAAATATTCTTTCCCTCTCTTTTCTCTTAACCTTTATAAATATGGAATTTACGGAAGAATCGAATGTGTTCCAAGCTAAAAATTTCTTCTTTTTTATTAATAAATAAATTTGATATTAAGTGTAATCAAATTATTTTAATTTAACTTTATCCTACTATATATATTTATGGGGAATTTGCATTCTAAAATCTTAAAATGTCTTGAACGTATCAAATAATATCGCATAGTAGAAAAATAGAAATTTACTGGAAATTTTGTCTGTTAACAAATATTTTGCCTACTTATTTATTAATTGTTTATTAACGTCACATTTCAAAGATATTATAAGCATTATAGAGGTAGAATGTGCATGGAGATCGAATTCACTTCAAAGGGATTAGAACTATACCTTCTGCTTCTCTAAAGAACCACCTTCCACTTAAACTTTATTGGGCAAAAATGTTTTTTTTATTTTTACAGAAATATACATATAAAGATTTTAATTTAATTTTTTAAAATTAGGAATTGTGTAGTATAAAAATTACAAACGTATATAAATAATACAAAGCAAATGCCGATGAAGAAAATTTAGTCTTATGTATATAGACAGGAATAGGGCGAGAGAAAAAAATCCCGTTTAAATTTTATCTTTTACACAGGTAAGTAGTTAGTACACAAAATAATGAACGCACCCTCTCCCAAATAAAACAAATAAAAAACAAAGTTCGTGTGACATGAAAGATTAATTATTTGCTTAAGGGATGCCACTATTTCTGGTGGTGGACTTCTCAATTTTGAACCCCTTTAACGTATCTCACTACGTTCGGAACCGTGATTTTGTAAAAGCGTATAAATGGATAATATTTATGATATTTAGTGTCATTTAGATTAGAAAATGTATATAAAATTGTTTTAAGAATAGTAATACAATAAAAAGTTATTTAAGTACAATTTTTCACAAAAAATGAGCATAGAATGACCCATTTTCAAAATATTCTTTTGTGAAAAATGCTTCTATTATAATAATATTTTGCCTGTATATAGCTTGGATCTCTGTACAAAGGTTCAAATAGGATTTTTGAAATATATAACTTAGAAGTGGGTTTATCCATATTTTACGACAACAGAGGGGAGAAGTTTTAAGAAAAAAACGCCGATAATTATTTCAATTGGTTGTAACTCTGAAAATAATATGAATTTTTCAAAAATCCTAGTTCAGACTCTCTGGAAAGTCTTTACTTTATATAGCCGAAATATTATTATTTTAGAAGCATTTTTTTTAATAAAAAAAAAACATTTTGAAAAAAGATTATTCTAAGTTAATTTTTTGCCAAAATATTGTATTTAAATAATTTTTTTTGGTTAACATGTGTGTCCTTAAAGCAAATTTATACATGTATTCTTATCTAAGTGACACTAAATATCATGAAAAGTATCCGTTTATAAGCCTTTTTAATATCACGGTTCAAAACGTAGTTGGATACCTTAAAGTGATAAAAGACAAAGAATTTGTATAGATTTAACATTCATTAGCCTCTCTACACTACAGATCTTCATTGATACCAGGGATTCAAACCCAAGACTCGACAAGAAACAACACCGGTCAAGAGTTCTTGACAATAACTGCCACCTCAAGATTTTGCATGACGATCCGTAGTGTGGTTCTAATACAAATTATGTTTGTTAACTGAGATATTTAAAAGCAAATAATCATCAGATTAAATGTATACTATCTTTCTCTTTCATAATGTATTATCAAAGCTCTCTATCATAATTAAGTATTTATGTATTATCAAGAAAGAATGAGTTGAGACTTGATATAACATTAATTCTGGAGTTCACATTTTATAACCACAGAGAAAAGTTAACGAAAAGAAATGTACATCGTTATGTATTTCAGAGTTGGTTAACAATGATTATATAATTCCAAAGAAGTTTTTAAAATAAGATTTATTCAAAATTTCTTTAATGTATCCGACTACGTTCGGAACCGTGATTTTAAAAAAGCGTATAAATAGATAATTTTCATGATATTTAGTGTCAGTTAGATTATAATACATGTATAAAATTGTTTTAAGGACACATTTTGACAAAAAAATATTTTTTAAATACAATATTTTGGCAAAAAATCAACTTAGAATAACCTTTTTTCAAAATGTTCTCCTTTTATAAAAAATGCTTCTAAAATAATAATATTGCTTATAAAAAGAAAAGACTTCTCCAGAGAGTCTGAACTATTTTTTTTTTTGAAAAAATCGCATTATTTTCAGTTACAACCAATTGAAGTAATTATCGGTGTTTTTTTCTTAAAATTTCTCCCCTCTGTTGTCGTAAAATATGGATAAATCCACTTCTAAGTTATATATTTCAAAAATTCTAATTGAGCCTCTGTACAGGTGAGCTATATACAGGTAAAATATTATTATAATAAAAGCATTTTTCACAAAAGGAGACTATTTTAAAAATGGGCCCTTCTATGTTCATTTTTTGTCAAAATATTGTACTTAAATAACTTTTTGTTGTAATCATGTTCTTAAAACAATTGTATATACATTTTCTAATCTAATTGACACTAAATATCATAAATATTATCCATTTATATGCTTTTGCAGAATCACAGCTTCTAACGTAGTGGGATACCTTAAAGTATAGTTATAGACTCCTTTCTAACATTTTTACACATCAGTAAAAATCCGTAGATTGCTTTAACAAAAGAGCAGTTCTTATAAAATCTTCCCAAAAGAAATCTTTTCATTTGACTTGCTTCACTTTTTAAGAAACCACGTATTGTCGTGACTGGAAATTACACAAAACGCCGGCTCGCACGTGACATATAATAGGCGACTTTAAGCAGAGGCGATGTACACTACTTATGCAAATGATGCAGACATGCAAACAACAAATCCACTGCAAAGCTGCACGTCGGAGATTAGGTGAACAATTTATTTGCGGTTCTCTATCCACTTTGAAACAGTGATTTAATTTGTGTCCGCCTCACAACAGTCACGTTCTCAAGGCGCTAGTGGTATGAAAAAGATATCCAAACCTTGGGCCTGTTCTATTTTTGCAGTCGGTTTTGTTACTTTATCTAACGGGAAATCTGACATTATACGGGTATTATGCATGGAGATTATAAAAAAAATTAAGTAATTACGAGTTTATCAGTGTGATTGTTCGTTATCTTACTGAACAAATAACCACTTATTTAATGAATATTTAAATGATTTTACAAGAAACTGACGTATTACATTTTGAGTGAATGTTCAAAGCCAAATTGAAGTGCATGTTCTTGTTTCACCTAAAGATCTTTACGATTATTAGTTAAATTTTACCTATGTGTGAGACATTTTTTTTGGAATTTCGAAGGTCGTCATGGCCCTATTTTAAGTCAGATTCTGCTCTTTTGCTACATGATAGGTATCCGAGCATAAAATATCGCTATTGTTACAGCATACAGCCTAATTTGAACTTACAAAATTCCTTCCTGTTCGTTCTTTGATTGAACTTTCCATGGTGACTGAGTGCTGATGGTTGTGAGATTAGGAGCTGACAATACTCAAGCCAAACTAAGGGATTCCTAATTGCACCAATAGCGTTTGAGGCAGTGGTGTAACGGAGAATATTAAGGCCCTCTGCAAAGACAGGTTTTTGGCTCAAAGACAGATTTTACAAAGGGCCCGGTCTTGATGTCAGTCAAGCTTTGGGCCACCTAGAATCCTACCTCTCCCACAATGTAGGGGCCTCGGGGGTGTACGTTACGCCACTGGTTTGAAGGGATGAAAGGAAAATTCGAGAAAAAAATAGGATCGGGTTAAGTCCCTATGTGGAGTGGTGTGGGATTTCAGATTAAAGAGCAGCTCACGAGTCGTCTTTGTTTCACGAGAATCCTTTGATGACCATATGATGGATCGTTAAAAGGGTTCAGATCATCAAATAACAATGTGGAGGTTCAGTGGTATGTAATGTTTCACTCAATCCCTCAACGACAAATCAGTAAAAGGTTAATTTTAAGTTTAATAACAAATAGAATGCATCTGCACCTCGTTCAAGAACACAGAAAATCGCTGATCAGAACAAAAAAAGTGTTCAAAGCAGTGCCCTCTATACAGAGTGGGTTTTACCACTTTTAAAAATTGCGAGGTTAGCCTTTAATAACTTGTATCATTTCATTGCCACTCAGGTATAGATTAGGAGAGAGAATTTTAACTTCACACTGTTTAGCTACTCGCGGGCTTTTGGCGGTGGTCCTCGTAATTTTGAACCATGGTACAGTGACGAGGATGACACCTGAGATAGCACTCTTCTCTCCTAACCTTCGCAGCACACCATGGGGGGACGTTTGAGCCTCAGCATATTTAACATGCATCAGCCTCCTCTGCATGGTGGATCTTCAGCTGTATTAGGCTCGAACTCATGACACGCCGGTATGAGTCCGCTGCCTTGACCACTAGGCAACCACGGCTTCCAGGTATAGATTAGAAGCCATAACCAGACAAGTAATGCATAAAAGGTATTTATTATCATTTTAGTTAAAATGGCGTAACTAGAGAAATGAAAGAAATTTTACTTTCAATACTCTATGCATTTCGTCGATCGTTCCCGACTATGCAATGTCTTTAAAAAACTTTGTGTGGCTAAACTTGACAATATAGAACTCACACAAATCTAAGTAACTCTCTAAATAAAATGATATTCACACGCTCAGCACGCTTCGAGAAATATACTATAAAAAATATTCCATCTCTCTTTAAATACTTTTTAAATTATCCACTGCCTAAGAAAAAATTCATTTAAACTACTACCTTCTTCCATCCCAAGTCGGCTTAAAATTATACTTTCAGTCTGAAAAAGTTATTTTCCCACACTTCTGATATTGTTATTTGATGCAACTGCTGATTATCATTTAAAATAGCTTCTCTAATTGTGAATGTCCTATTTTACAAGATTTTTTTAGATGTCAGTTCAAGCTAAGCTAAAGCTTGAGATACTGATAATTCACGTCTTCCATTTTTTATTATACGAGAGAAAATCTATAAAATGGATTCAAATTTGAATTTAATGTTAATTTATTTAGTCAAATGTTTCAGACATAGAGCATTGCTATTCTTTTTAATTTTTATAGTTATTTTTGATAAACCATGCTTTTTTCAAATTAAACCGTGCTGTTTGAGAAACCTTTTAACTTAATATATGTAGCAAGAAAAACCGCTATTCAAATCAATTAATAAAGCATAAAAAAGTACATCACAAATATTCTAACAATATTTTCTCGAACAATGTTTAATTACAGGCACGAAGTATTCAGAGTACCACAATTGATTGATTACAAATATTTTACTTTGAAGAAACACGATGACTCTTGGCAATAGACATCGTAATTTTTTAAGCCGAAAAGAAAAGGGACGAGTTAAAAAGCTAAATTTCCCACCCCCCCAATTTCCACATTACCAAACGCATTAGACTACCCACGCTTTACATTAGCCCAACCCACGCTTACATTAGATTTACCCACCCCTTTTTAAATTTAAAAACTACCCACTTTTCTTACCCTTACGTGAGGTTTTTGGGAGCCATGAAAAATTTATAACGTTCATCGTTTTTTTATGTCTGTTTTTCATTGTAGGAAACCGGGAACCCTAAAAACCCCACAATTTGTTAGAAAAAACGACGACCTCACCTTTGTGACCATGACCATCCGGCTATCGCAGCAACCAGAATACTTGCAAACTTCCTTCGCATAATTGATAACGACTAGCTGCTCAATCGTTTCTCAGAAAATATTGCATAATAATACAGGTGATTCATAAAGATAAATACACTTTCCAGATTCTATAAAACGGCAACAACCAAAGACAAGCACCCCCTCAGCGATCTGTAAGGTATTTGTCTCGCCCCTGACGTAAGTGACGTAAGTAATAGTATACGTGTTATCTGACAAGTCAGTTAAAATGGCGATGTTTGCAGTGGAAAAGGTTATTTGTGTTCTTGAATTTAACAAAATTTTTTGGGCTTTTTTTTAATATTTTAAACCTCTGTGGTGGTGGTATTTATAGGGCTTCGTAATAGCCCCCGGGAATGAATTTTGATGATTTTTTCAGCAGTGTTACATGTTTAGAGATGGGAAGGGCCCCGGGAGTTCTGTCCTCCACATTAGTGACTTTTAGTTTTGGACCCCCCTGGGTCCTTCTGTTTAACATAACCCCCCGGGTTTTTTGGACCCACGTTTAAAAGGAAAAACCTTTTCCAAAACCCAAAACCAAGAAGAAAAACCCGAATATAATATGTAAATGAGATTTTACTTTAAAAGGATAGAAGTTTTGATGATAAGGGCCCCAAAAGTTTAGGGGATAAACTTAGTGTGGGAATCATTCAGATCAAGAGTTAGCTGTCCGATAGCTTTTGGAAGATTTTAGAAGTTCATTATAAAGAATTTGGGAAAAACCCCGCAAAAAAAGTTACTTTTATAGATAAGGGAATCCCCGGAAGGAAGGAGATCTGAAAAAGGGTAATATATTTATATAGGAAGTTAGACGAATCTGTTAATTTATTTTTAAATTAGGAAAAAATGTTTCAGTTGCTGACGGGAACTTAAAAAATTAAGGAAGGGGGGTTAACTTTACTTTTTGGAAAAAGCCAAAAAGAATTAAGTAATATGTTTTTTCTTAAAAAAAGTTTTTATTAAGAATTAATATGTTTCATCTTTTTGATAATCCCTTTAACCCCCTAGCTTCGGGACCCGGGAACAATAGCCCCCCCAAAAGGGGATATGTCGAAAATGGCCCCCCAACTTTAAAATTTTGGGGGTTGGGGAATGTAGGGGAGGAAATTCCCTTTTGGAAATGTTTTTTTCGGGGTCAGAGAACATTGCAGATTTTTATCGAATCTAAAAAAAATTTAACATACGGTTTATTTTGAAACCCAAATTCGCGTGCTTATTTAAAAAAAGTTCCACCCCGGGGAAGGGGCCCTCAAGATTGGTATTAAATTTTTTGGGATGGGTTGGGCAAAATGCCAGGGGATTTCGCGAAAATTGGGGCCCGAATTAAGGAAAAGTTTTTCCCCGGGTTTAAAAAAAATTTGGGGAAAAACCCCCAAAAAACACAATTTTACGCGTCCCAGCGGGGAAGAAATCAGGAACCAAAGGGATTTCGTTTATAAATTTTTAAAAAAATCGGGAAGTTTGGGGAATTAAAGCCCCCAAGAAATTAGGGGAATATTTTTTAAAAGTTCGACCTGAACCAAAAAATCCAAGATTATGGGAAGTGCGCAACCAAAAAAACACGGTACAATTTTTTGGAAGTCTTGGCAAAATTTCCCGGGAAGAGAGATTTTCCCTTGAAAAATTAAAAAAGGGGGTTCACAGAATGATAATATAGAAAGACGAGGTCAAAATGCGCATGATCCCCAATTTTGATCCCAATGGTAAAAAACGGGAGGAATTTGAAGTAGGACGTAACCCAAATAACAGTAGAAATGTTTTTTACGAGAATAACCGTCAAAGTAAAAAAGAGGGTTCGAGAGGAAAAAGATTTAAAAAATAGTAATCAAAGATTTAAAAAAGGGGTTCCCTATTTCGAAATGAGCAAAAAGGAAAATTTTAATTTAGGGGGGGACCGTGAAATAGGGGTTCGGGGAAAAAAATTTCATTTAAAATGGGGATGCAAGGGGGAGATTATATCCCGAAAAGGGTTTAAAAAGATAAACCCCCAAGGGGGTGTCGACAAGAGAAATTTCGGGGGTTTCCCCCGATATGTATATCAATTCTAGAACTTCCCCACGTTCCTATTTTTATTAAATAACACTTTTTTGGAAAGCCCCTTTTGGGGACCCCGGGAGAAAATAAATATTTTATAGGGAAGGAAGTTTTGGGGGAAATATTTTTTTAAAAGGCAAAATTAAAAAAATCGCGAGCCCAGGTAATAACACCCAAGGGTGCGAAATGCCAAAACAGGGGGATCGGGGAATTGAATATTCGCATCAGAAAATTGAAAAAAAATTGGTCTTTTCCCATGTTTGAGGGGTTTTTGAATACCCATGTTCCTTGGTTTTGGGGATTTTATGGGGGGGGCCAAAATAGTATTAGGATTTTGACCCAAAAATCGTTGAAAACCCCAAAATTCTAACAAAAGGGGGGTTTGGGAAACCAATTAAAGGGGAAAAAATTTGGTTTAGATTTTTTCGACAAAATTGGGGGGGGGAAAAACAAAAACCCAAAAATTTGTTTAAGGTATTTTTAAAAAGGGTTTTTTTCCCGGGGTGAAAAAACCAGGTTTTTACTCATGTTTTATACCATAAAATTTGGGAAACGGAGATAACCCCCCCTGGGCCTTCTAAAGGGCCCCGTATGGGGTAGGGCCCCTGACGGCGGGCCAATAGTTTTTACATAAAAAAAATGTTACAAGAGGAAACGATTGTTCCAACCAATCCCCATACGCGTCACCTGTTGTGTTAGTTGAAAAATAATGGGTTACCACCGGGGTTTAAACCGGGAAACTATAGATTTGCAGTAGACTTTTAAAAAAAATTCGATCACAAAAGGGATCCGGGGGATCCCCCTTTCCGAAAAGATGATTTATTAAACGAACATCCCATATCCAAAGGGGCAATGTCACCCTTTATCTTAAAAAGGGGGGTACCCCTGGCAGTAAACCCCAGGATATTGTTAAGACCGCATTTGTAGTAAAAGTACCGTGTTTTTAAGGATTTTTTTTTCGGTTTGTTTTAGAGCAGCCCCACCTTTCAAAAAGGAAATTTGACATAATCCTAAAACCGGTGATAGGGAAAGGAAGGTATATGGATGATTGGGGTAATCTCATCCTTCATTCACCCCACCCTGGGAACATTTGGGTTTTTCGTTGTTTAAAGGTGCTTTTAATTTAAAAAAGGAAAAAGGCCCAAAATTTCCGGGATGGGAAATTTAAATATTTAGGATTAATTATTAGTAAAGAAGGAATTTTAAAAGGAGGAGACAAAAGGTTAGAGCTTTTTTAGGAGGGAAAACCCCCCCTAACTCCAAAAAAAGGTGTCCAAGTTTTTGGGGATGTCCCAGTGGGGACGCCGAAATTTATTAAAAAAATTTGGATATTTTTTGGGGCCAATTTTTTAATCTTAAACCAAAATTTAAAAAATTTTTTCTGGTCCAAGGGAAACACAAAAAGGGGGCCCCAAAAGGTCAAGGATGCGGTAACAAAAGCGCCAGTTTTAAAAAATTTCCAAAAATTTTAGGAGCCATTGGGGGTTATTTTACAGATGCCAGTTCGATCGGTTTAGACAGTACTTAATCAACAAAAAAAACCGAGTTTTGGAAAATTTTACACTGAACAACGGGAGAGAGGGAAATTTTAAGAAAAACCCAAAAAAGAATGTCTAGCAGTAATATTGGGGTTTAACAAAAATTTCCCGAACATATTTAGGGGAAAAGCCCATTAAAAATAATAAAGGATCACGCGGCCTTAACACGCCTAACACATGGCAAAAATTTGTCGAGTAGGATGATTAGATGGGGACCTGTTTGCAGAATTCAATATAGAATGGGGGCATAGACCGGGAACCCCAAAAAGCAGTGGCTGACATTCTTTCAAGGAATCCCGGAAAAAGGGATAATTGGGGATAAAATTAATTTTTAAATCAGGATTTTAGGCCCCCTTTCTTCACGGGAACAATTTAAAAACAGGGAAAAGAAAAAAGACCCAGAATTAGGTCATATCTATAGATATTTAGAAAAACCCCAAGATAACTCGGAAAGCAACGATATTTTTTAAATTGGTCCCACGATTTCCCTTTAATTGAAGGATTGGAAATTTTTTGCGAAACACCCAAAGTCATTAGGGGAAATGCGTGTATTTAAATTTCCAAAAAACTTTTAAAGGGAAAGAAATAATGAGAGAATTTCATGACAAGCCAATTGCCGGACACCCCTTTGGCAGATTTAAAAAAGTAAACAAAAAATTTGGGACGTTTTTTTATTTCCCGCCAAAGGGAAAATTATTGATCAAATGGCCCCTTTCGCCATATTTTGCCAAGTTAATAACTATAAAAACGCGTTACCAAACTGGTCGATTAAATCCAATTATTAAAGAATTATCCCCGAAAAGAGATTTGTGACGCTTTTTTTTGTTAGGCCCCCCATCCCATATCGGGGAATAAGACGAACCGCCATATTTAGTTTAACCGATCATTTGCAAATGGGCCGAAATTTCCCTTAAAAAGGCCTCATCTCGTATAATAGCGATATTTTTTGATAACTTTATATCGCGTTTTGGAGCTCCAATAAAATTAATAAATGATAATGGTCCCCAATTTATATCCGAAATTTTTTAGCACTTAAGGAAAGATTAGGGATAAGGATGTGAAGACTGTTTAATCACCACGGGGAAAAACGGACTGAAAGAGTTTTTAAACGGGGATATAGTGCAAAAAGATTGCAAAAATTTTGAAGATCAACACGATACTTGGGATCAATTTACGGGGTTTGCTTACGTTTTTTCGTAATGGGGGGAATAAAAAAAGGGGAAAAAAACCCCTTTAATTTTTTTGGTGAAAAAATTTATTACACCATTTCAAAACCAGTTATGATCTTTTAAAGTTCAAAATTCAAAAAACAAAATATTGAAAAAAAGCTTTTAAGGAAAAAGGGCTAATGAAAAATTAAAAAGGAAAAGGGGGGAAAAAAAAAATGACTAGGAAAAAACATAAAAAAAAGGTAAAAGATTGGGGTTTAAGAAAACAATTGTAAGTTCCCGAGCCCAAAAAATTGCTAAATTTAAACAAAAAATTTTAAGGACCTTATAGAGAAGAGTTAAAAATTAAAAAAATTTTAAAATGGAAATCAGGGGAAAAAATTTTAAAGGTTAACGAGGGTCAAAAAAAATATCGTCAAGGGAAAAGTGACGAGGTCGAATTAGGGAAAAGGGGATCCCAAATAGTATAAGATCAAGTCGGGGGAAAAAAGTACTTCGAAAAAAAAAACATCAAGGATTAAAAAGGGGTCACAATATGGGGAAAAAGGGGAAATTTTGGGAAAAATTTAAAACAAATCAATATAAAAAAAACAGAGAGGACCCATAAAAAGCAGACCCCTGGTCGGGTCGCTTCCAGTTCATTTTGGGGGAAAAAATAAAAAATAAAAAAGGGTGGGGGAAATAGGGTATTAAAAAAAATCAGGGGGTATCAGGGGGGGGACCACCCGGGAAAATGGGGCGGGGAAAAGGGGCCCAATTTAAAATAAAAAAAAAGAACCTTTTTTTATCCAGTACTATTTTTGAAATAGAAAAAAGAACAGAAGAGAATCAACAGAAGTTCCAGATGAACCAAACTACAACCTAAGGCCACGACGGAGAACAGAACAAGAACCCCGGGCCAGCCAAGGGGACCAAAAGGGAAAACAAGAAAAGGGGCGACAAGGAGATTACAAGCCCTACAACAAGAAAAAAAGGGGAAAATTTCCCAAAGCAAAAAGAGGAAAGAAAAGTGGTAGCACCTCATCGTTAAAGTAAGGTGGGGGTCCATATAAAAATCAGGTTGTATTGTTTCATTTTTATGATCTTCCAAAAAAGTGGTCGGAAGAATTATTGCAAAGAAAAAAAGTCCGGGGGGTGCTTTGGTTTCGCCGGGTTAAAAAAGTCAAACACTTTCAATGAGTGTTTATTTATTTTTTGGGAAATTTTTGTTAAAAATTTTTTTCTGGGGAAAAAAATTGTAATTTCACATTTTTTTTGTTTTGATGTATGACTTCGTGAGATGCGAAAAAAATTTCCTTTTTCTTATTTGTTATTTTAGTTTATTGAAAAAAGTTTGTAATTGTTTTTAATTTGTGTAGATATATATGTTGTTGTATTGTTAATATTATGAGGCATCTGGTTCAGGGAAAGGGGTAGTTAGGGCCCTTCCCAAAAATAAAAATGAGTTTCCGGGGTCATTGGGAGGTTTTTGGGGAAACCCGATGTGGGGGTGGAATTTTAAAATTTAAGATTTCAAAAAATAAATATATAATGAATAAAAAAATTTTGAAATTGATTGATATTATGTAAAAAATAGAAACAGTGACCCCGAAAGTTTTCATTTTTGGAGACAAAACCCTGAAAATTTGGGAAAAAATTTTAATTTAACAAGAAAAGGGGGCGGAAAAAACCAGCTCCATAGGGAGGGAATGATAAAGTTGCAAAGTTTTGGGGTTTGGCACCCGGAAAAATTTTTTTGAAAATTTTTAAATGTATAGTTTTTTTAAATGATTGTATTTTAAAAAAGGAGAGTGGACATAATTAAAACAGTAATTATTAATGGGCCTAGTTTTTGGGAGTAAAATTTATTGTCAGATTTTAAAATTTTAAAGAATATTAAAAAATTCAAAGAGAGTAATAAAAATTAAAAAGTCGAAAATATTGGAAATTATGTTAAAATGAGAAAGATTAAAATTTAAATAAAACCCGAAAGCAAAAAAATTTCTAGAGTTTTGGGGAACGTAATTTTTTAAAGGGCATTGAGAACCCGTAAATACGTTTTTCTTCTGAGGGGTTGATTTCTCGCCCCTTTCTCCCAACATAACCCCCGTTTTTTGACGGCCACGTTTAAGGCAAAACCTTTCCAACCCAATAAAGAAGATAAACAAAAAAGAAAAATGAGATATCCCCTTTAAAAGGATAGAAGCTTTATGAAAAGGGGCCCCAAGGAGAAACTTAGTGGAATCTTAATCAAGAGTTAGCTGTCCGATAGTTTTGGAAAAAAGAAGTTCATTATAAAGAATTTGGGAAAACCCGCACAATAAGTTACATTATAGATATTAGAATCGTTGAAGGAAGGAGACTGCAAAAGGTTAATTATAGGAAGTTAGACGAATCTGTTAATTTTTTTAAAATTGGGATAAAACTAGTTGGTGATCGGGATTAATATAAGGTTTAATTGGGGAACCTCACTTTAAAAAAAGTTCCAACGAATTGAATATGTTTCAAAAAGTTGTAAAGAAAATTGTTTCATCATTTTGATAACCCCACCCTAGCTTACGGATCCGAACGACATAGTCACCGGGGATATGTCCCCCGAATTTTGAAAAATAACCCTTTTCGCGCAACGCGGGCACCATCTTCCCCCCAAAAACAAAAAAGCCATTAGATCCACTTTTGACCAAAAAAGCCGTGATCCACATGACGCAACAATAAACCGTCGACATACTTTGACGCAAAAAATCGCCGCCAGATACACTTTTGCAAAATCGCCGAGGACTACTTTACGCGACAGAACAACTTTTCAAGCTAGCCATAATAACTAATCATTGTTCACCCCTCCAATCACGGTGGGTTTACCAAGAGGGGGGAAAACTTTTGGGATCTTTGGGTTTCCCTAAGACATAACATACCACTGGGCCAAAATGATCACTTCAGTCAGAGATTGTTACTGGTTATGGATTTCCACCACCACAACTCTTTGGTTAGTGTCACAGCAGGAAGATAACTTCTTTCTTCAATTGGATGGTTCACCACCACACTGGTTGGTCAACGTCCGAGACTACCTCAATGAGCATCTCCCTCACCGATGGGTTCTTCGCTTGGCACAACATACCCACTCAATCCAATAGCCACCCCGAAGTCTTGCCTAAAATCCGGATTTCTTTGGGGGGGGCGGGGCGTTTTATCCCCTTCCCGTCAACAGGGGGATGAAACATAACGCAACCGCATGATGAACAGATTCAGATACCTTAACACGCGTTTAGGCGAAATGGATTACCTGCTCAAAGTGTATCGTGTGTCTTAGGGTTCACTCATAAAACGTCTATAACTATCCATTACAAAACCTTCAATAATCCCATACAATTCTTTTACAAGTAACGTATATAACATCTTATATTGTTCTTGATTTATAGTAGATTGAAATTGTATACTTTTTATGAATCATCCTGTGTACAGTGGTGTACACAAGGGGAGGGAGCCATTGGGTCCGGATTCCCCTCCCCCCAAAGTCTTTGATTTTTTTTCGATTGATTATAATCTTATATAAATAGCGCGTAAAATTTAATTAAATATTTGTTTTTAATAATTATTTTTATTAATTAATGCTAATTATTTATGAAATAATTAATTTTTTACTGGTTTTCTGTTCCCGAAAATCGACAAAATCAAAAGAATGCTTTGGGTGGCGTATTGGAGCATGATACCAGAAAGGTGGACTTTCGACCCTGGACTTCCCTCCCCTTGAAAAACTTCTGTGTGCACCACTGACCCTGTATATTAATTAAAAATTACAACGGAAAGAACTCTGCTTCCATATTAATTTAATATTCAGTATTAAAAACAATTGAATCTGTTAAAAATCTCCTTAAGAATAATCTGATTTTAAAAGCAAAATCTTACCATAGTTTTTATTAATAAAGAACTCATATCGATTCTTATATTTTTAATTCTTTTTATTCGAAGCTTAAAAAAATATATTCGATATTTCTTTCCAGAAATTATTCTTATGATTTAATAAGTACTGAGAAACGAAAAACCTTTCATGTAACTCTAACCTTTAATTCCACAACTTCTTTTTTTTGGTGGCGGTTTTTCCACATTAAAAACATGAAGAAATTTAATTTTATTTTAACACAAATTCTTCTAGAAAATTTTGTTATTGTTTTTATCCCTCTCACATTCATTACCTTTTCATAACTTTTTTCCTCTTTTCAAAAATGCGAGGGAAAAAAGCAACCTAGAATTAGAATCCATTCATAACGAAAACCTCGCCAAGTTATTAGAATCTTATATTTCTCCTTTTTTTACTCTTTTGATATTTCTTATTAATACTTATCTCTTCTTACAGCTGAACTTTTTCTAGAACTTTAAATTAGTTCAAACTTGCGAAAGAATATTTAATTGCTTACCAATTCCGACAGAATCCTCGATGAAAAAAAAGTTCTGGTGGAAATATTTTTTTCCCCGCATCAAATTCAAAGGGAAATATTTTATGACATATATAAGTAAAAGGAGAAATGAAGAACACAGAGAACTTTTTGAGAAAAGGAATCTTTTAATAAAAATGATCATTTCTTCACGCTCGCGATTGTGGTGAAGAAAATAATTTGTGCCATAATTAGCCCTGTAATTGCACTTTCTTCAAAAGATACGCATATTTATCTTTTTAATTTAATTAAGGATCTTCGCTTGAATGAATACTGTGTTGTCAGAAAAAATTGAGCAATAAAGGGGAAAAATGTTACATGAATTAATTCGAAAACTTTAATTAAATTTAATTTTCTTTAAGTAAGTGTCTGACAACTGCTCGTTATATGTTTCGAAAAATATCATGATACTTATGATTTCCAATAAACGAGTAATTATGACATTTTTTTTTGTTTAATGATCTTGTGAGTCTTTTTCATCATCAATAATTAAAGATTTTGATACTTTTTTTCTGTTTAATACAATAAGAGCTTGTTTTTTTAAATATGTAATCAAATGTTAAATGTTTCATAAATAACAATGAATTATTATCTTAGCTATAATTATCTTGTATTTAAATTTCATCTCATAAAATGTTATAAAATGTAATAGGTAGATATATTTAGTAAACTATAATTAATTCAGATAATTATTTTAAGGAAATCTGTTATGAAATATTTTAAATAACTTAAGATAAAAAATAACTTTTTATTCAAAGTATACGATGCGATTACATATTACATAAACAATTACAATTCTATGCACAAATTCTATAAGATAGAGGTAGATTGTGTTGAGCTTAATTATCTTTTGTAGTTTTAAAGATACTTTTGAACAATACAAAACATACAATATAAATTCAAGAGAAAATGTTATATTTTATGAACAAAATGTAGCAAAAAAGCTCGATGTATTCGGAATGTAGTTCTCTTATTCAGTTATTACATTCTTTTGTATAAAAAGAAAAGAAAAATGAAACCACGAAGTTCTGCACTCAAAAACTTTATAAAAATTATGCTAATAATTAAATTTCCATGGGTATTGATTCTTAATTATGATCATAAAAGTCCTAAACATTGCGCAGATCACGTTGTATTACCTAGACTGCATTTTACGGCCGCGTTATCTTTTCTCATTGTTGGAATTGCCGTTTCCTGGAGACATTACAAATAGCAATACTACAACGACATCAAAGACTTCATAGATAGTTAGATGATTTCGAGCATGTTCACATAGCTGGAGCTCTCTGTGGACAGCTTGAAGCTGTTTGGTGATACCGAGAAATAGGCCTCTACCTATTTATACATGGCCATGAAAAGGTGTTGACAGCAATAGCTTCTTTCAATGGAATGAATGCTTTGGAATAGGAACTGCGTGGCAAAATTGGATGATTATGCAACAGAATCGTACTGCTCCAATAGTCTTATTATCTGCTATCCAACATACTGCAGCCTCTATCATAGCAATTTTGTTACATTCCACCTTTTCATGTTAGGAGGCTATGACCAGGTTGAGCTCACAACGGTTTTAGATGTTTGTTTTTAATCCCATAGCAGCGCGCGCATTGATTAAGTTGTCTAAAATGGTGTCGTAGTGGGACAGCCATTATGACTGCCAGAAGACTTGACATCGCATAGTATTTAGCAATGAATTACGCTTCTGAAATCGTGTATGGAGGCGCAATCAGACTGTTGTTTCCTAGAGGTCATATAGTCATTCCCCCTGATGTGATGATGCGGTGTTTCACTCTTTCAACAACATACCACCTTTAGACATTCTTCGTACCATTTTAATAATTTAACTATATGTTGATGACATCCTGCTGCCTGTTGTTTTAACTTTCATGATGTGTCATCTTAGTGACATTCGCCAGTAAGATAACGTTATGTGAGTCGCTTATCTCTGGACTACCTCCTCAGTGCCACTATCCTTCCTTGACCAGCTAAAAGGACAAAATGTTCACCAATCGATTATGTATGTGTCTCAACAGAACATCAGTTTCAGCCCCACTCCATAATGAAGCAGATTAGGAATAACAAGTGATGAATGCACGCGATTACGTCCATAGTGGTTTTTAAGACTTATGCCTTTAATCCCACCACATCCACTTCCTTAGTACAAGTGGTATATTCCATTATCACCATTAACATTATTCCATGTAGTGACATTCCATTATCCTGGATGTTTTCCTAGATTTCGTCCACAAAGGTCTTTAAGATTACTACATTTGACTCTTCCCCAATATTGGTAGTGTCGTCTAGAATGTTACATAATCGATCACGATGGCTCCCAGAGGGAACAATAACAGAATATATAGCAACTACGAAAAACTTTGTCCCAACTTGAGCTGCGGATTGAATTTTTGTTCTTCAAAAAATGAAAAGATCGCACGACACAAACAGTTCGCGAAAGGTTTAGTGAGAGCTTAAAAGTGTGTTTAGATTTACGATCCAAACCCGATCACGAAGTACTCGGCTCGCAAATGAATGTATGGAAAGATGTACACTTACGTCGAAAGAAATTTCACTTGAAGGACTTCCTACATATATAAGGACAAATTCCCGTTACGGAAAATTTTAATGCAATAGAAAATTTTTTGAAAATTTCAAAAACAATTTATGGGATAACGTTGATAACAAAGAGATTACAGTAAACCTTTTTGCTTATATAATTTACCTATCAAAGTACATATTTATACTAGAAATGCATTTTTCTAAAACGTTTAAGGAATATAACGAAAAGGACATCTACACCAAATTTTACAAAATTTCAAAAGGGGGGTTTTGAATGATTACTGTGCTGAGAAGTAAAATTTAAGAAAAAAATAAATACTATTTCTGTAGGGTAAGAAAACAAACATTTACCTCTATTAAATATATGTAAAATTCAATATCAAATACGCGAAATTCATTTCTTACAAATTGTAGAATTTTGAAAATATTTAACTAACATTTTAACTAAATCACCAAATGAAATTTTACATTTGGATTGAAAAATTTCCATCTTACACTAGTCGTATAAGTTAAATATCAGTTTTAAGTCTTCTCCTTACCTTCCTTATTACTTTTTGTTTTCCGCCAGAAGTAAAAGGTGCAATTTTGAGCATAAATGGCAACAATGATCAAAAATGTTTTTTTTTCTAACTTCGTAGTTGCTTGAATACCTGCTTAAATTTAAGAAATTTTCAATGTTTAGAAGGTCACATACATTGTTCTTGACTTTTGTGGGATTACATGCATAAAATGGGAATGACAGATTCATACTCCTACCTCCTTTGTAATCATGACATACATATGACTGAGGATCTCCTTAAAAGTGCCCTGCTCTTTTAAATTATATTTTAAATATTGTTGACTGTTCCTTTGATAACTTTTTTACCTGTTAAAACTGTATTAGGTTACTCGAAGTGCTTCGAACAGTAATTATTTTCGTTCCGGTTCAACTAAAAAGAAATATATCGGTTCAGATCCGGTTTTCGCTCCGTTAAAAATAATGGTTTTCGGTTCAATTCCGAATTAACAATTTTATTTTATGTATATTCTTATTTGTACTAAAAAAAGAATTCTATCAAAAAAAAATATAATTCTATTAAAATTTAGAAGATTTTATTCTTTTTCAATTCCTACTATTAGCTCACACTGTCTATATATTTATTTATTTATATATTTGTATATTTATTTATTTATCTTGGTGGAATTTTCAATCGTTAATAAAATACATTTTAAAGCGCTGAATTGAGCTGAAATTTTATATACAGGATCATTTTGGATGACAATACAATAATTTAATTATAATTAATAAAAATTAATTGATTAAAACTAATTTAAAGAATTACAAATACAGCCACGTTGGTGACTTAGCGAACCTTTTGGCGACTTGTGTCAAAACTTGAAAAGGTTTTTTTCTCAAGGGTTAAAGCATTCAGTTGGACTAAAAGGACAATACGATACTTTAATGATAATTAAAAAAACAAATTACCACTTAATGTTGCGATTCTGTCCTATGTATATACATATTTATATTAATTGTAACTATTTAATAAAAGTAGCTAACACATAAAATTTTTCGGTGTTGATCTAAGTAGGAAATGACTTAAAAACTTTTTTTTATATTACTTGTTTTATATATATATATATATATATATATATATATATATAGTTGGTGCACTATGTGAATTGATATAATTCACCAGTATGTATGATACGAACGGTGAACATTGGCATTGTTATCCATTATCAAAATTGCATTTGAAAACTAAGTTCATGATTATGTCAATTATATGTACCCTCGTTTCTTGACGCTTGACGCTCACATCGGGCACTTGACCTTGCAATTATTATGTAACGAAATATGTTTATTTATTTATTTAACATATAAAAATCGCATCTAATTAGGAATATATCTTCTAACGTGGTATTATATTGAAATTACTTTTAACGTCACGGAGAATAAATTTAAAACTTGAAAACATGTATAGCTGGAGCTGCTAAAATCACCATTACAATCTTATATGAGAGTGCAAATAGGTAATTTTATTCTCTTCCTAGAAATCTAAGAAATCATATTTTATATTGAGTCTTCGTACATTGTGGAAAAACAATGCGTATGCAATGAGGATAATTATATGGTTGACGTTAAATTAGAAAATATTGATAAGTTGGCTACAGTAACTGAAAATGTGACTGATAATATATATCGAATCGAAATAAACCGATATTCTTTTTCGGTTCAATTCCGGTTCGAAGCCCTGTTTATGACTGAAAGGTCGGAGAAGAACATTGGATAAAAAATGTAAAGGAGGAATATATATATTTCCAGAAGTTTTTCATTACAGCAAGGAAAAGCTAAAATTTCATAAAACTGTCAGATGCATCGTGAAATGTATCCCTTTTTCTGCTGCCTCAACAAAAAAGAATAAATATACAGATAACTAATTCTCCTAAAAACCATTAAGAGCATTCGAAAACATTTTGAACGAATACTATTTCTAAATCAGAAGAATTTCGTTAAACAGCTCTCTCGAAATACGTTCACTTTGCTCGAGTTGGAAAAAAATGCGTCTAGTCTCATTGGAACCCAATCACTTTTTGCATTAGTTTGTGGTGAGACACTGTCTAGATTGCTTCCATTTTCTATTTGCCAGATCAGGATAGTTATTTTCGCTACAAATTACATCATAAAAAGAAAAATCAAAAAAAAAAGTTTTACGAATTTTTTAAAAATCCCTTTTATAGATATATACGAAAGAATATATCTAGAAACGAATCCAATTTCATGGTATAAATATAAGTATATTACGAGCAAACACATAATATTGGAATAGATTTATGAAGGTTATAACACATTTAACTTTATTTAAGGGGAAAAATGAAATTTAAAATCTCACATAGCATAAAGCGTCGGTCTCTGTAATTTTGAAGTTTTTCATGACCACATAATTTAAGCAGTAGTGGCTAGGGTAGTGATGGGAATGGGCTAGGGCAGTGATATTCAACCTACGGCCCACCAAGCCTTTTAATGACGGTCGGGCCCATTGCTCTGAGTTTACTTACCCAAGAACATTGTTTAAAACTTGATAGGAAATTTTTCCCCGAAATAAAATTTCTTTTATTTTTGTGCCAGTGTCGTACGGGTACGAATTGATATTCTTTTTTTATTTGGAATGGTTACAGTTAGTGATAACATCAGTGCAGTAGCGACAATTTTATGGGAGGAACTAATTTTCAACTATGTTTCATATCTTGCAAGCGAAAAATATTCCAAGAAATAAATCATTTCAATGCGATTGGGAGGTTGACTATTTTGTAGGGAAAAACAAACAAGAATCAGTAATTGTTTCATTTGTCACGAAAAATGCGTTTTAAAAAAAAAACCGGTTTTAAGATTTTTTCCCCCGGTTTTTTAAAAGGTGATAAATACCTGAATAAACCTTCCAGCCCAAAAAGGTATTTTGTCAGTGATAATATCACATCGGTAACAAAGATATCTTATGAAGTTTGTTATATTATTGGGAATCATATGAAACCGTTTACTGGTGCAGAAATTGCGAAGTAGTGTTTCTTAAATGCTTTTAATTTAGTGTTAGTGATAAAAATAAAAAATATAAAAAATCATAATTGAAAAAAAGCAAAACACATGAGTTATAATATTTTTATCAATTTTCCACACTTAAAATTTCTAATGTTTTCTTGGTCTTAAAGCATTTCTCCCCCTCCCTCACTCATTTATCCTCATGTTGCTGCCCGTGTGAAATAGCTGACATATGTATGCGGCCCAGCAGAAGAAAACGTTGAGTACCCCTGGGCTAAAAAGTGCCATGCACCTCAAGCTCTGGGGGCCCTGACCACCAAGAAAGTTGAGCTTGCAATGATTTCTCCCAAATTTAAGATATAAACATGAAAGGTTAAACATAACTATTATCATGGTAATTCAGTTGAAAGTAATTTTGGACTTGTAGGGATTACCCTAGATTTTTTTACTTATTTATTTAGTGTGGCGAACTTTACTTATTGAAAAGTTTATATTATTTCAATTTTTCTTTTTTCATTTTTCTATAAACTGTTACTTGAAAGTTCCTTGAAAAGTCTTACCATATTTATTGTTACATCTTAAAAACCTACACAAGAGGCAATTCCTTCTTGGTTATATATTTTATTTTAAATAATAATATGGAATCGTAGTAAGCAAGTTTCCTATTTCAATATTTCGTAAACATCTCATGTTTGCAATAGACTGAAGCAATTTTGTCCCCCCTCCTCTGCTCTTTTGCAGAGGGTTTTTTATTATTATTAATTATAATAGTATTCTATTGTTTTTTCTTGTTCATGCATATTTTTTGTATCATTTCCTATCTATCTCGGTGGATATTTTGTATCTCTAAGCCCTCTGACGGGTGAGTTCAATCCTTCCAAATAAATAGCCAAGGATTCCCAAATGGCGTTGTTTTGTAGAGTAGCATTTCATTTCTTCTGCCTTTAAATGTCAATAAGTACATACTAAATGTACGGCATTAATTATAAAACTGAAATTAGGGATAAAATAAGTAAAGTAAAAAAAAATTAAGTCAATTCCTACTTAGATCAACAAAGAAAAATTTTACATTTTAGCTACTTTTAATTAAATAATTACAATTAATACAAATATGTATATACATAAGACAGAATCACAACATTAAGTGGTAATTAATTTTTTTTTAATTATCATCAAAGTATCGTATTGTCATCCAAAACTATCGTGTGTATAAAATTTCAGTTCAACTGAATGCTTTAAAACATGAAAAAAAAAACTTTTCAAGTTTTGACACAAGTCACCAAAATGATCGCTAAGTCGCCAAAAATGATGCCAACGTGGCCGTATTTGTAATTATTTAAATAATTAGTTTTAATCAATTGATTTTTATTAATTATAATTAAATTATTGTATTGTCATCCAAAATAATCATGTATATAAAATTTCAGCTCCACTGAGAGCTTTAAAATGTGTTTATTAACGATTGAAAATTCCACCAAAATAAATAAATAAACAAATAAATAGAGATTATGAGCTAATAGTTGGAATTAGAAAAACACCCAATGCTGCGTTTAAGCGGGAACATTGCCAAGAAAGAGAAGATGGTAAACAAAAATTGTTGCTTTGCATATTTAAAATATTTATATATTATTATTTTTTACTTTATAAAATTCAACCAAGATCGGACCCTCATTTTTTTAGCAACAGGGTCTTTGGATACGTAGCTACGCCACTGAATTTAAGTGCAATGGATAAATGCTATATTGACCAAACATAACTTCATGGAGTTAATATCATATGGAAGTTATTAAAAATAAATTTAAATTCCTTTGATATTTCCCTATTCTAGGGGGGCAACCATTTTGTCTTTAGAGCCACTTTGAGGAAGCGGAGGATAGTGGAATGCCGTTCCTTTTTAAAATAATTGCATTCTTTATTTGTCTTTGCATCTAAGAAAAGGTATGAATTGTTCCATATAAATAAAATAGGGGCAGTTTATTCAATTTATTTACTATGCTAATTTCATGTCATCTATAGTTGTAAGTAGGTATTTCAAAGCCAAGTTAGAATACGAAACATGTGAAACCACCTCTCTTTTATTTCACACCCCTTTTAACATCGCATGCGCGGATGGTGTTTTCCGTAATTTGTTCATTCCCTGAAGGGAAATCTTTCGTGTTAAGCGATTTTTGCTTTGTGTTAAGAAAAAAATGGATGGAAATACATAGTAGTTTGTCGGGACCGTTGTACTATCTCATGTTAACAAATATTTCGTCTGAAGCGTTTTGGCGCTAAACGTTTATAAGATTTTCGACAGCGCTCCATGTAACATGACAAAAAAATGTCAACCTATACGTAAATTAGAAAAGTTGGAGACGTATCAATCACAATATGTTCCTTTGTCAATAAATATTGTGAAAACAAAAATTACTAGGTTTAAAAAATGCCTTTTATAATGAATATACGTAATTATTATCTAGTGTAAATCTACCTACCTAACAATTATCTATTCTTTTAAGAAGTAAGTAGCAATAACAATGGGCTAACGAAATTTTTTCTGAAAATATTTCTTTGAGCATTTTTCTATAGATCAGTGGCATTAAAGTGGTAAAGAGCTTAGTGTTCGTGAACATATGTTCTGCTCATTCGAATGTAGATGGTTCCAAATGTAGGTATGCAAAATTATGGGGATTTCGATACTGATGAAATTCGTCGGTCATCCCAAGTCCCAAAGTGGTTAATTTGTATACCAAGAGAGAGGTATCAGCTAAAATATTATCCTCGTTATCTTCCCCCGATGTTCAAAACTATGATCTCCATTGATAACAGACTTCGGATAATGAATAAGGAGTTGTTAATTCTGAACTACATTTTCTTCTTTAGTAATCATTACCACGATTTAAATTCCATCTTACGCCTTTTAAGTAATTTTTTTTGGGAAAAGTATGTTTCCGAACGAAGAAATATGTCCTGATCTCTTGAATTTTTTCTACTTACTTAACCTGCTGTCTTATTTTTTTACTTTCTTTAAAATTAGCAATTTTTTTAATAAAACTTTTTTACACATATTTTCTTGAGCATGATTACCAATTATAAATCACTGTTTTTGTTAACGGGAAACCTAGCTATAAATATTCCTACTTACTTAGTGTATAATAGTAAATGACGAGGAGCCTTGTTGGCAAATTTGGACGCCAAATAATGCCAAATTAGGCTACAAAAATAGATGTCTGTAAGAGTAGTGTACACAGAACTCTCTTATGGGGGAGGGTTACATTCTAAAAACACGTAGACGTAAGAGCGAAGGGGTAATCTCTACGTTGAAAACTAAAAATCTGTTGGTCTATAGAGCCCAAAGCCTCCCCTTGTATACGGGCCACTGGTTTCTATAAAAGTTCAAAGATGATTATTTGGCTAGAAAACTTCCGATGCTCTGAAATGGGGGGATCGTTGCAATCTATATAAGGACGATGCAGAGAAGGAAGATTGGAATCAAACATTTGACTACAAATGTGTGCTTTATTTGTCTAATATGTGATGATTACTGTTTCACATTTATGTGATTGTTGTGTTATTTAAGATTTGTACAATATTATTTAGCTAAAAAAATTTACTATAATTTCGGTAAATTACTATGAATTATGATTTAATTTAAAAATTTTAAGATCTTCCCTACAGAAAAAACCCCCTTTCCCCGTAGCTATATATTCAACAAAGTTTTGTATTAAATCCATTAACTTCAACGTTTAAGTAAAATTATTATTGAACATACCATAAATCTAGCACAGAACTCGCACTTAAATTTTTAAAGCTGTAATTTTTGATTTTGAGGTGTATTCGCCGTATAACGCGCACTCCCTTTTTTTTCGAGGAAATCTGAAATATACATGCGTAGTGCTCTTATGATTTGAAGTCATTTATTCGAGGTATTATTCTCAGCTTTAGAAAAAAGTAATATACTTCTAGAACTACAACCCTTTATGTTCATAAGAGGAATGTCTTTTTATTTATATAAATAGTATTTGCATATATGTAGAAGTCTAATTGTTTTCTATACTCATTTTTTTATTATTTTTAAAGCTCTATTTTATACCCCAAACATAACGGTTTTCGATTTTTTTTTTTTTAAAAGTGAGCGTTATAGCGGGAATTTACGCAATAAAAAAAAATAATTGGTATCAACATTTTCGGGTACTTTTAAAAAATACACACTAAAAGCATTATAAATGTTTTTTAAGGAATCTATACCAATAAATATAAGATTTAACCCACAGTTTTTAAAAAAATTATCCAAATTTTACAAAAATCGCAATTAAAATAATTTTTTAATTTTTTTAAAAATTTTAAAAAAATTTTAAAAAAAATTAAAAATTAAAAAAACGGGGATGCATTTATCTAGAGAATGTAATAAAATGTTAATGTTTTACTAAAATTTAAATTTTTAGAGCCGTTCGAGTAAATATTATAAGAAATGTGACATTCTTTATGAGACCATTATTTAAATAACAGGCCATAACTCAAAAAGTACTCATATAATAAGAAATATTTTAGTACATTCTCTAGAAAGTAATATAAAGATCAGGGGTTTAAATCATTTTATCAAAGTACATTTATAATATTCTGAGTTGTCAGCCTCACCATGATATATTTTGAACCATTTAAATGCCCCTTTTTGGTAGATTAAAGACCTGCTACCGGTTTTTCTCTAATTTTATAAAATTGATTGTAACTTGGCTTCTAGGTAACGTAGAAACAAAACAAAGTATTTAAAGCCAAAAGAGATAACTCTATTCAATAAAATAAAAAATATATATTTTGACCGAATTTAGTCATTCCAACGTGTTCCGATACCTTAATTACTTAAAATTAGATTTCTATACCTCTTAAAATGTATATAATATGTGTTCATCTCTTCCAAATAAAAATTATACCTCTAAATACTAAAAAAGATGATTTAGATCAAATTTTTGTCGTTCGAAAATAAAAAAAGCTAATTCTCTATTTGGGCCCAAAATTTATAATATATATATATATATATATATATATATATATATATATATTTTTTTTTTTTTTTTTGGAATACCCTTCCCCCTACTAGCCAAAAGAATCAACTCTTCACTCAAGTTGAGAGCCGTTCCAGTCAAGTTGTGCTGTACTCTATTTCGCCTCATTTGTCGGTTGCTGGGTGGGACGTAACACCCACACCCAACCCCTTTTCTGTGATATATTATGTGATACCTTGTCTCACACATTGTCCAATAAGGAGTGTCTCTTGGGTGGTATTATTCAGGTAGTGTGAGTGTGACTTCGTCAGGGTTTGGACGACAATAAATTAAGGGAACGGTGCCTTTGAAAAGCTCCGTAGACAGAACGGGAGGACAGGCTTTATCTTAGTTGCTCCAACTATAGTCTGCCAATTTATTAGTGTTGTTGAGGGGTGTTTTCGGCTGTTTATAAGAAAAATAATTTATCGTTACTTAGTGGAGTTAGTTGTTTTATATCTCATCATTATCATATTGCTAAAGAAATAACTCTATAAATTTTGTAAAGTATGTTAAATTACCTTTAAAGTTTCTAGTTTGATTCTAAAATTTCTCTAAAAATGTTTAAAATGAAAATGGGTATATTTAAAATGGATTACACTAAAAACTGTAATTTTATTTATAATATAATAAAGAAAAGTAACGATGGTATAAAAATAAAGATATACATAGCGGCAATGGCCCCCACAAAATTTTTTCAGGTGGTAGGGAAGGTGATCTAGGGCAACCCAATACTACCCAAAAAATTTATTTTGATTTTAAAAAATAAGGGGGAAAAAAAACAGTAAAATTAAATTATTGAGTAAATAATTGTATTAATTAATAAAAAATTATTAATAATAAATATCTATTTAAATTACGAGAATTACCACATTATGTTACGTACCAAGTGGTTATAATTAAAGTTACACTATTCAGGGCCTGTAGAACCTGTTCTGGTCATCGGATTTTGATGAAACTTGGAATATGTACTATATGGACCTTGGGGAAAAGATTTCTGAAATAAAAAAATGGTACAAATTTTGACCACCAGGTAGCCTTTATCAAAAATTCTTCCTTATGTAAATCCATAAAACCTCTATATAAACTTGCAGTCATAGCCAGAAAATCATTCAGCGTGCGTTTGTCATCGTTAATCATGCCTTAACAAAAAATAAAGATCGAGCTTTACTGGTTAAACTATTTTATCAGATCGGCAGCAACCCTTTAGCTGCTCTGAGTGAATATCGTTGTTTAAATGATTTGCGAAAAGGGCCCCCAAAAGGGTTTTTAAAAAGGTATTAAAAATTTTGAAGAGACTGGGGTGTTGTACTGCCAGGAAGAGGACGGAAACTAGTTGGGGCTGAAATTGTCGAAGAAGTCGGTTGAAAGAGACACCAGTTCTAGCTATTCTTCAGCAAGTGGTCGATCAGTGTCACGCGAGGTGGAGATTCTATGGTCGACAGTACGAAAAATTCTGCGATACATTTTGAAATGGTATGCGTATAAGATCCAAGTGATGTAAAAGCTGAAATCTCAAAATCAGAAAACACGCTTTGAATTTGCTTGCCGATTTTTGGCGAGAATGGAAATCGATGACTCATGGCCTTGGAAAATTCTATAGACAGATAAGGCACACTTTTATTTAGATAAAGCTGTGAATAGTCAAAGTTGCCGCATATGGGGCATTTCACCTCTTAATATCCTGCATCAACAGCCACTGCATTCTGATTACGTGACTGCTTGGTGTGGATTTACTCTGATTTTTTTCCTCGGCTTTTTTTTTTAAAATTCACTCTACGGGCTAAAAGAAGCTTTGTCACGAGCCCACGGTAAAAGGGAACTCCTTCAACAACAGATTATTCCAAATGTACAGGGAAATGTTTGCAAAAACCATCTTTATTTAAAATTACAATCTTTCATTGGGATTCAAGCGCACTGCTTAGTGAAACTTTGGTGATACGTCAACATCCGATATTTTCTGGGTGCATGGGCCTTTCGTTCACCCCACTTAAATCCCTTTATTTTGTGGGGTTTTTAAAAACCCCTGTTTTTGGATGAATTAGGATTTACCCATTTTAAAGCTGCATTATAAGCCATATGGCGAAATTTATACCGTTACCATTGAAAACGCTATAATGCGCTTTCACATCATTAAACCAATGGACACATATTAGGGATATTCTTAATTTAATAAATTTAAACGATTCTAACGTATCATTTGGGCCCCCATTTCCCAGGGGGCAAATTTGAACTATTCTTTTTTTTTGCAAAAACCTTTCCCCCCTACCCCTATCCAAGTTTCATCAAAATTCATGGAAAGGGGTTCTACAGGCCTCTTGAATAGTGTAACTTTAATTATATAATCACCCGGTACTATATATAAATAGAATTTTAATCAATCAAA